>UFQX01000322.1:92819-281941 GCA_900497675.1 Arapaima gigas | reverse complement strand
TTTAAAAAAAAAAAAAAAAGGGGGGGGGGGGGGGGGGGGGGGGGGGGGTTCGCAACACGTCCACCGAGGTGGCTGCACACTCGGTGACACACGGCGACTCCCACTCAGGTGCCAGGCTGACCTGTGCAGACCTGAGTCAGCCCGCACCCCGTTATCCTCGACCACGTCAGCAGCAGTGCCCCCACACGCTTTCCGTGGGGGGAAGTGCGAAAACCGCAACTCGTCAATATTTACATGTACCGTAGGAGGGGCGACTGCATCTGCACCTGCGACTACATCCCCTCCTGTGCACTGGGGTCACAGTGAAACTCAGGTCCTTTATCATGCCACTGCCTTCCCTACACAAACACCACCATTTCCAGTGAATTCCTGTCCCATGTAGTTCTATTTCAAAGTTATGGAGAAGCAACGTGTGTGTGTGTGTGTGTGTGTGTGACTGTGAGCCTCAGTCTTGTGACAGAACATTCATCTGAATGTCTGCATCACCTTAGTCACACCAGTGGGGGCATGTCATGGTGTGCTGAAAGGTTTAAAAAAAATCCTCATCTGCATAAAACCTCCGGAACGTGTATAGATACATGTGTATAGATATGTAGCTCATCTACCCACATGTCATATTACTTGTACTTGTGACTTTTTTTAACCTTTTATAACCAGGTAAAGCCGTCTGCCACATACTAAATGTCTGTCTCAGTACATGAACATGCAGTATATTGAGCATCTGAGAGATTAAGAAAAAAGTGAGTTACTGTATGAAATAGTTTAGACTGGATGAGTAACAAATATATGAAGGTGTTCGGTTCTTGGTGACTAACCGTCTTGTCACACGAGGGGAAGCACCTGCACCTGGTTACTGTGCCCCCCTAGGATAAACACCTTGTTACAGCAAACACACAAGCAGCTCCCACACCACATTGCTTCATGCTGATGAGAAATGAAGAAGAGCGACCAGAGACCACACTTGTAAAATTGGACTTTCGACCACGCGTTTGCCCTTTCACCACAACCACGTCCTTTCACATAAGCCCTGCCGCCCAGCAACTCCAAATCTGGGAAGTGACACACTTTCACTATGTTAGATTACAGGGTTGGGTTTGTGCAATAAGCTGCTTATGCTTTTACTTACCCAACCTGGGTTGTTTGGGGCAACAGTGTTAACTGCTTACTGCACCACCTACCTGTCCACTTTAACAGGTGGTTTTTCACCAGATGTAAATTCTACACAACAGTTTGCAAAACTAGCATTGTCTGAAAACGTCAAGCTCTTGAAGAAGAATTTGGGTACTTTATATCTTCTCCAGCGTTGTGGGAGGTTAAACAGGTGCTACTGAAGCAGAACGTGAGCCAACAGCCCCCCCGCATGGCTTTAAATGGCTCGTTTGCTCATTTTCTCCGTCTTCATCGTTCAAATATAAAGCAGGACTATTTCAGCATTAATAATAAATACAAAGTCCCCCAGTGGCCTTCGGGACGGGAGCTGCAGCGATGCCGTTATCTCGTCGTTCCCTGCTTCACTCGATCTGCCACGGTTGCCCAGTTCAGGCCTCATTTCCCAACATCCCCTCCTCCAAGACTGCCGGTTGGGGGGATTTAAATGGACTACATTTTTTTCCTGCATAAACTAAGGCAACCCAGGCTCCCTATTTACATTTTCCCAGTTTAAGTCCATATTTCAGCAGTGTAAACTGTGACAGGTGTGTTCAGGTGCCTCTAATTCCCCAGTTGGGAATCGGCGAATCTCTATCTTTCTCAGCATAAAAAACACCGCCCCCCAGTCCTGTAGACACGTTCGCCACGATCACCACAATACAACTCATTCAAATGTGCTCCATTATATGTTTGCTTTGAATACCTCCAATTCCTCCACAGGACTTACACAATACAGCGGAATTACTGGTGAACCACATTGAAAAGCAATTATTTTTAAAACTGCAAAGCACCAAAATGTTGGACTATTTATCTAAAGAGGTTGACAGTTACAGCAGCAAATAAGACAACCTTTAAAAAAAAACCCTTCCTAAAAGATACAACATAAAGGAGCATACTGGGCCTTCATCCTGGAACCTTTTATGACAACTCTGGTACCTTATCCACCTCGACACGTGCTGCCTCCCTGGGGGTGTCAGTCAACTTATTCAGCACTGGATCCTATTTTTCCCGTCTTACTGACAATCCATTTATAAGAATACTCATCTATAGTTAAACACCAAGGGGTATCACTGAGTCTTGAGAAATTCCCAAGTACCACTGTGACCTTCTGTTTCCCAGAAGGTTATTTGAGCTCATGTCCTACACAGGCAGCTCCGCAGGAACACGCTCTGTATACACTTCAGAGTGTCTTTTATTCCTTGAACAAAGAATACTTACAAATGAAAGAATGCAAAAGCATTTAACAATGTAAGAGTGACAAAATTCTCAGAACAACAATCATATTCACCTGTATCCAAACACCATTTCCATTGCATCAGTTTAGAAAAACGGTGAGACCGTCTTTAAACATACATACACAAATATATTTATACACATATATACTGTATACATACATATACATATATATATGCATATCATATATAATATTTTCATATATACAATTTGTTAATCTTCTTCAGTATTAAAGAACTAAAAGCAAGTGAAAGTTGAGAAAACAGTGTTTCATACTAAAGGGCCAGACAGTCACATTTAAAAAGTGCTCAATAATTTCGAGTGCTGAAGATGCTTGGCTATAGGGTCTGGGGATGGGGAGGGGGGCACGTCATACATTTCTCATCTAACACAGGTGATCCCCAACTTACAGACTCCACTGGGACCAGGGGCTCATCGCCTACCTGCCGTTACTCCTCTAACGTGGGCCGGCAACGGCGGCATCGGAAAAATGGACTGTTACTCTGCTGTGAGAATCGCGTCTGTCTGCTGCAAAACACAATTCTGTTTACTCTGAGTTGCACATCACTTAGGAGGAAATCTGTTAAATGGACAAATACAGCGGTCAGCAATCTGGACAGCTCTGTGGGGCAGGAAATGAGGCCTTTTTTGTCAGACAGAAAGAGAGAAAAGCAGTTATCCGTCTCTCTCTCTCATACACACACACACACACCGCTCCTACATGTGCCTAGGTGTTACCCCCTGCAATCCCCTTGTGCCATATTTACAACATGTTGTAAATAAGAGCACAAAAGATCATATCTAGAGCAGGATGGCGGGATGCTGAAAAACCGAAGGCAACACTTACTGCTTGCAGTCGCTGTCTACGGTGCATCAGACAAAGCTTTGGCTTGCAACGTGAACTGGAAACCTAGCTCTCTATTTCTGAAAAAAATATTATATACAGGTCTACATCAGCAAAGCACATCATTCATAATGTTGTAACTTGGGGACCAACTGGATTTAAAATTACTTCTTAAAGCAGTTAAACTTAGGTACTCAAGCAGCTGTCAGTTATCAACCCTAGATTAGTTATCAAAATTACACATTATTAAGCAATTCTTTTTTGTTCTTTGCAGTCGCTATGTCACACAATAAAAGGCGTTAACAGCCTCACAGGCTTCCGTCAACACAGACTCTACATCAGAGTGCAACACACAACACTGTCCACCACAACCTTTGGTTGGAAGTAAGTTGGTCCACGTTCAGGCCGGAAAGCGAGCTTCTCCTGGCTCTCCTGCCGCCGGACCAGGCTGAAGCACAGCAGCCAATGCACAACTTTGAAGCTTTTTTTTTGTGCTACACAGAAAGCTTTAAAACTTTTCATATAGTGTTAATTTTAATTCTTTCATACATTCTACAGACTGGGTGGGGTTTATAAAGTGGGTATATGTGCAGATAGCTGGTCAGGTCAAAGGTTTAACTGATAGCTTCTAGCCTGGGAACTGTAGTGTTACTGGGCCACTGACTGATTGTCTGTCTGTCTGTCTGTCTGGACACTGGAACACACATCTGGACACACAAGTCTATTACCGCTTGGAAAGGCGACACAACGACGACGATAACAACACAGGACTCACTGGCCACTGTGGATATTTTCAGTAAGGAGGTCGCTCAGCTGTGCACCATCAAGACCTGGGTTCTGTGTGAAAATCTGTGAAACAAACACTAAATCTTGTTGTCCTGGGGGGTGTACTTGTGGAGGGGACATTGTCTCTGTCTGCACACCACGGTTACTAGGGGACAGGATTTGAGACTGAAGTCACGTCTACGTCAGTGAGCTCGGGAGACGGTCGAATCCCAGCCATCCGGGTGTGGGGATTGAGATCCAGACCCGACTGGGACAGGAGGCCTCAGTGATGTCACTCAAGCCTGTCTATAGCAGAAAGCCAGGCTCACACTCCCATTCACACGTAACGGACATTAGCAGCGTTGAGCTAACTGAGCAGGAGGGTCGCGGGTACTTCCGGAAAACCTCTGGCAGGGGTGTGTTCATGCAGTGTTTCTCTTCCGATTGGCTGTAGTTTTGGCAATGTAGGGGTCACAGTGCCCCCCCCCCCCACCTGTGATGGATGCAGGGGTATGGTGTTCAGTGGAGGCCATGACCCCCCCCCCCCCTCAGTTTAGAAAGGCACGGTCCAATCACATGATGTCAACGAAGAACTCGCAAGGGTTGCCCATCGCGTGCTGGAAGGACTGGCGGCTGGCGGTGAGCTCCGGGGGGACGGCTACCAGCTCGCGCACTGGGGGGGCTCCCGGGGGACTCCCGCCTGCAGATGCACTGGGGGCCAGTCGGGCCAGGCTGTAAGGGGGTGGCAGCCCTGGGGGGCCATAGGAGGAGGCGTGGCTCCGCTCACTGTGGGTGCAGGACAGGTGGCTGTGCTGGACGAAGGGGGCGTGGCTGTAAGAAAAGGGGGTGTGGCTGCTCGACGTGTGGCCATGACTCCTGTGGGACTGCGTGTGGCTGTACACAGAGTGGGTGTGGCTGTGACTCGAGTGGGCGTGGCTTAACTGGCTCGTACACCGTTCGCCCTGCCAACCCCCATGCGTGCACCGCTCTGACTCGCTGCCTCCGCTACCCGTCGATTTGCGATCCTTCTCCCGGGGTGAGGCCCGCCGACCTTTGCCCGCCGTGGGGTTGGAGCCGCTGCTTCTGCTTCCTGTAAGGTGACACAGAACAGGTTGTGTGTAGAACGGTGCCACGTCTAGGGACTACACTCACTCAGTGCACTGACTACATAGACAGACGGTAGTCAGACGGCGGTCCCTCCACCACTGACACCATGGAGACATTTTAAACACCACAGTTTTAAGCTCAATTCAATTCTGATTCATTCTATCAAATCAACAAACTCTTGTAAAACACACCTGGTAGAAGACACTAAAGGTGCTTCTAAAAATTGCAGCAGAGTTGCTATAATACTCAAGCTTTGTCCTTTTTGCTCAAGCAAATCCACTCTCGACACCTTGGCTCAGCAGTCACACTGTGATGCAAAACACCCCCCCTTCATTGCTCCACTGATTTCCCGTACGAGGCTGTATGAACATCTAAGTTCTGGTTTTGGCCTGAAAACACTGAACTCATTCTTGCGAGTCCACTGTGGCCGTTTTCAGTTTGGCCCTGATGTGATAGAAAAAAAAACTCTGCTCCCTGTGGCTTTCAGAACTGCTCAAACCCTTTCAGAAGTGGAATAAGTGACTAAAAAAGCTTTTGTTTTCAGATACAGGTGTTCTCTCACTTTCAATTTAATGTATTAATCCAACAGCTCTAGTACTCTTACACCCTCTGTAAAGGTTTGTCAGCTGCTTTGTGTTTTTATGTTTAAAGGCAACTCGTTTGGTTTCTGCCAAATGTGGCATTTGATTTTACAGGTAAATAACTGCAACTTTACTCATCTGTCCAGAAACGATGTGATCCCAGGAACGTTCTAACAACTTTAAGATGTCTTATATTCTTTTTCAGAGCAGAGGATTCTTCCCTTCTGATGAACCATGAAGACCAAGAGTTTTCACTGTTTTTCTGCTGGACTCCTGCACGCTGACAATGACTATAGTAAGAAATTCCCGTATTACTTAATATACCACATAATAAATTTGTCACAGACTCGATTTACTAGTTATAACCGTGCTATTTCCTATAACAGCTAGTAAATGAGACCAATTTAAACTTTCCTTTCCTTTCCTTTTCACACAGTAACTCTGTGAGCAATTGAAAAATATTGCTTTTCATTAATGTCAGCAAACCCCATATTTTACGTGACAGAATTTTCTGGACCACAGTTATTCCCTTATAGGAGCGTTTCTCTGTACAACTGGATTGGTTCCTATAAGAGGGACAAAATAAACATCTCAAGACATTAAAATGACAAAACCTTCTCAAGTGACTAGTTATTTCTACTAGGCAGCTACTTGAGTAATGTGGTCTAGCAGGGCGACAGTTTTAGACAATCAATCTTTCATTATCCTGTGTCCGTATCTAAAACTCCTTATTGGTATCAATGCACTTCTCTGTACCCTGCATTCACACTGGAAAAACTATCTGCCAGATGTTTAAATGTATGTGTAAGTGCAGTTTTTGTACAGGTCCCCAATCTCCATTTGGAGTGACTGTGGCTGATAGAACAGCACACTGTCAAACACCGTGAGACAAAGAGAAAAGAAAGATGCGCAGCCAACAGGGAGCACAGGTGTGAAGGAAGGATGATAGAAGGTGTACAGAGGAAAGGACCAAAGAACCAACTGAGGAAGGATGACAGCCACAGAGTGATGAATAAAACAGGGGTAAAGAGAGAGAGAGGGAGAGAGATGGGGAAGGAAGAAAGAGGGTGAGAAAGACAGCTAGAAGGGGAGGGAGGGTGGCTGGCTTACCGGTTCCCCAGACTCCTAGGACTACCTCCTTCATCAGTCTACCGTTGTTCAGCAGAAACAGAGGGAACAACAGGTTACAAAAAGACGAGCCCCGCGTGGTACTACAGCTCCTCTCATTGAGGACGGCAAGAAGAAGCTGCGTCCTCCATGCCACATCGCTGCCTTGTCACCTTAATCATGTGCTCACCCTCACACAGGCATATCACACACGTGGTGCTGCAGGACGGCTACGGCTCAACTGATGGACAAACACCTGTGACAGTGATCGTGGATCATTGTTCTCCATATGTGCAACAGATGGAAATGAGCAAATGTTTGTAAAGATGGCAAAGTGAAACTGGCGAAAGTGTAGAGAGCAAGAGCAAGGGTCTGCAAACCCTCCCATGTTAGCCATGTCATAATGCCAAACACACAGCGCTACGCTGGACTAAAAGAATCAACGCTTCCCAGAGATGAATGAAAAGGTCAAAGAGAAGCTCTGGATTCACAGAATCTGCACTCAGAGGCTGATCAACTGTAGGGAAGAAAGCACCAATAGAAAAGAAATGCGAGGTTGGTGTCCACTCATGATAAAACCTCATCCCTTCCCGATAATCTCATTAATTGGTCCTCTAGTTATTGGCCAGATGATATAAGACACTACATTTTTTTCAGTTTGGGAAGAATAATTCCTTTCACAGTGAAATATACAGTTTTGCATCGGTTGATAAAGAATTTTGCACCAGTGACACTCAAAAATGGGGTCGGAATGACTGACTGGATGAAAATGCATGAGTAGGACTTCCAGGACCATTAAGAAACAGAAAGGAAGATTCCCATCACCTCCGAAGCAAGTCATCATTCGAGACGCCTGAGGGGTCTATTCTGACTTGAAACATGATCCTCGTGTCCCTGTGACCGAGACCCGCGGTCCCCCACCGAGTGTCTTCTCCCAGCCAGAGACAAAAGCCCCACACTGAGACAAAATCAGTGGGTAACATCCACATGCAAAGCCTGTTACACAAGGACAACGTGAGCTGCATTTCCATCCTACTATGTGTCCACCAAATATTTTCTTTCACGGCAAGTAAAATAATCAAAAACTGCACAATAATAAATGGCTGCCTGTTTAATATATTTTAATTGTTGTAATAATAAACTACCTTCTCAGTCTAAAATTGAGACCAGAAATCTATCTGCATCTCCTCCACAATCAGAAACAGTCAAATCTTAACAAAGCTGCCATCCCTCAGGTTATTTGTGGGTGACATTCTGCAAAAACACAACATATAGTTATAATAAAAAAGGTAACCCTCGAGATATGGGTTTTTGACTTACTAATTTCTGCATATACAAGTGAAATTATCAAACACCTGTTCCTGAGTTACAATCAAATATGCTTATTTTTCACGTTTACACGTAACTGTCATTTTCACTGCAATGGCAGTTACACCTCTGATTTGTGAACCCAATTTCCAGGAAAGCATTATGTTGCTAAGCAAGGGGGACACCTGTACTCTGACAGACTTCCAAAATATTTTTACAAACAATGTATATTAAAACTAATTTACACTAACTGAAAAACTCCCATAAAACTGCCTTTTAATTCATCCTACAGAAGTTTGTCACGTTCCTCCTCTTGAAGATGAGCGCCAGACTCCTGTTCTGTTACTGCCCCCTACTGGATGTCCGCATGAAGAGGTCGCCTCTCACTTTTAACAAGCAGAAATTTTAGGACAGAGGAGGAAGAAATGGAGCTACATGAAATAAAAGATTAAACATTTTAGTAAAATCAACTAAAGTAACTGAGTTTATGTAATGAGGACCCATATTATACAGTCTTCCCTTGTATGAGTGGAATCTGTTCCTGAATCGGTCTGTGAAGTTAGTCGTTGTAAAACGACCTTTTTGTTTTTGATTTAAGTGGGAGAAACAGTTTGTTTTTCTGAGCCACAAAATTTATCTTTTAAACACAGAGAAAATGCAATTAAAACCAAGTCCAGAATATCAGAACCAGCTTTAAATCCAAGCTGAAGTTCTTAGGTTCAAAAGTGCTTTTAAGAAAACCTTATTGCTCCTCCTTCCCTTATTGCTCTCATTACGGGTTTTGCTATTATTTTCCATTTTTATTTGATTTGATGTGCTACTTCTGAGCAGTACAGTGGCACAGCAAGTGGCTCATAGCTCTGATTTAGAACATGGGTTCAAAGCCCACTCAGTCTGTATGGAGTTTGCACCTTCTCCCCTTTGCACAGTTTGCTCCCACAGTCCAAAGACACATGTTTCAGGTGAATCTGTGTGTGGGGGTGTGTGTGTGTAGGCAATAGGCTCTGTACTACTGTGATGTTGCACAGAATTTAATAATAGATGGATTCTGTTCAAATTGGCATTTTCAAAACCCAATATTTACTCTTAATTGCTTTATACTGGAGCCCTTAAATATTTTGTCTTCATTACAATAAGATTGTTATGCAAATGAGGGCACTAATTAAATTCGCTTGTAAGTTGGAATTCATGCATAAAGAATCTGTTATATGACAAAAACCTGTACTATATGTAATTTCTACAGAGAAAAAGTTCAGTGTTCAACAAATTACTTTAATCCATCTCCCAAGAATTACCAGCTAAAAGCCACAGTTGGCATCTTAGCCCTGCATTCCCTGCAGGAACTGGGCACTGACTGGTCTCAACTGTGTCAGGATTCAACCTACTACTATACTGATGCTCTCAGTGTTGAGTTTCTGCAAAACCCCTTCAGTTTACAAATATTTAAAGCACAAGCATAAAAGAGTCCATTATAAATTTGTAAGAGTTTCGTGTTTCCATTTTCACTCTGATTCATCAGATAAAACAGAGGACGCATTTACAACATGCAGCTCAAGTCAGCATAGACCACTGGACCAAGATAACACCACAACACAACATTCAGACGTGGGGGGGGGGGGGTCACCACACTTCTTTCTAATTTGCACACAGTGATATGCCTGCATCATGGGGAGACAATGTGGACACACAGAGGCATCCCGACTGGTGAGGAGCTGCGATACCAGAGTCGACATTTAGCAGCTGTGACATAGGAGAACCAACAGATCAAACAAGAAACACACCTACTTCACATTTTAGGGTAAAACATCATGTTCTGTCATGCTGATATTTTAATTTTTAATTCATTTACACCCGCTACCCCCAAACTCACCCTCACTATGCTGACTGCCCGCACTGCCGCTGTGGAAGCTGTGGCAGAGGTCCGAATAACCAGGCGGGAAGCCTGACGGTGTGCTGCTGTACGGTGGGTATGGCATCGGCTGCCCCCCCAGAGGCCAAGGGTTTGTGGCAGGAGGGGGGAGGGGGGCCAGGGAGTCCTGCTCGGAGCCGCCGCCACTGGAGCTCTCATTCAGGTTGAGGGAGGCCATGTCTGATGGGGACAGAAAGTGTCCGTTACTGCCAAGTGACAAAAGGACCGTGGCGGACTGCGGTGGAAAGCGTGCCAGGCGGTGCAGGATGGTGCCGTACTTTGGCAAAGGTCCCCGAAGGTGTAGTAGCACTGCTCTGAGAAGGTGATCTTGTTCACTGTGTGTCGCAGGTAGCCATGCTTCAGTAGGCTACTGGCAAACCTCCTGGCATCCCGACGGTCCTTGAAACCGTCCACACGTGAGTACAGCCAGTCCACCACGTCAGCACCTGCAACGCAGTACTCATACTGTACCGTGAAAGTTTTTAAGCATTAACATTGTATGTATGACTACCACAATATCATAACTACAAGTGCTATAAAAAGTGATCCTTGGTTTCTCCCAGCCTCTTTCTCACCAATGACAGCGTTGGCAATTGTGATCTTCAGCCACATCCTGTCCCGGATCTCCAGACCAGAGTCTGGAAGCTGCATCACCTTCACAATAGTGGCCATGTCCGTCTTACTCACCGACAACGGCAAGTCGTCAAAGTCTAGAGGGCATGGGAAACGTTTCTTTGTTAAGGCAAAGCGTTTATTAAGTTAAAGTGTTAAGAAAATGTTTTTCTGTTGGGGCTGTTTTCCTGTGAAGGGAAAACCTTTTTATTGACTTTCTAACAGCTGCAGCTCTCTACTTAACCAAAACCTCCCTAAAATAACCTAAACCAAAATTCCTGTCTGATAATTTCATCCCCTGCTCATTACTGACTCAGACTGAAACAGGTTACCACACTGTAAAAATATGTGCAGCTTCGCCATTTTCTTTGGAGAAACAGGTCATACTGTGTGATTTGTTGGTCATTATTATTGTAACGCCCTATATTCACACATGTGTAAGCAGTATAAACTGGGGAAGCAAAGGGAGATTTTCTTGCTGACCTTCCCTTCTGCCACTTGTAGTAACAGCTGCTTTATTTCATTGCTCATTATTAGACTTATTAATAAATCTATTTTCATATAATATAGGCTTGTATTTTTCTTTGACAACAGACATGTCCTCCCTCTATTGACAAGGCTCCACATACCGTAGTGTGGATATGGCCCTGTGAGTGCAGTCGTGTGGGAGATCCAGGCAGCAGGGTCAATGGGCCTCACTGGCTCAGCTGCAGGAGTACACACACGAACACAGAAACACACACCAGAAGACGTGGTTAGACTGGGGAGCCTGCGTGTGGGGCTCGGATGGCGTGTGCTGCAGACGGCCATCTCACCCCTCGGGATGGTGAAATAGCTGCGCGGAGACGGGTCCCAGCACTTGGCCACTGTGAGACTGATGGGTCTGCAGGAGAAGAAAGCAGACAGTCGGGGGACAGTCTGGTGACATGTCACATAGTCAGTCCAGCTGCTCCTGTTCAGATACTTCACTCTTTTCTCCCTGCCCATTTTTGATTTTCTTTCCATTTAAACACCAAGACCAACAACAGAATTACTGCCATTGAGAAACACTGTAAAATACAGCAACATTCACAGGGTGTCTTGATACACCACTGTTGCCTGCCATTCTGAGGTGTAATTACTCTGATAAACTGATACAGAAGAACAGGTCACTTTCTAGTATTTATTTACAGTCACTGAACCCTTAAATAGTGCTGTTTTGTTTCTCACAAGCGAAAACTAAAATTAAAGTTGTTTGGTCAGAGGATACATCTACCAGGCACTGGTTGTCTTACCCGGTCTTCGAAACAATCTCCCGGAGGATCCTTACGGCGTCGTCATTACTCATATTCTCAAAGTTCACATCATTTACCTGTATGGCACAAACCTGTGGTCACTTGACCTTCCTACAAACAAACCAGTAGCACAACCAAGAGATACATGTGCGTTAAAGGGAAACTTCACATCTCTTTATTGCCAGACTATTCTGACAGTTACCTCTGTGTGAGTGCATATGTGTCCATGCATACTGCAGACCATCCGTACATGCTCTGTACGAAATCATTAAATCTTATAAAGTACATAGAAACTGTACTGAAAGTCAAAATTCAACAGAGCCAGCAGGTAGCATAGTGGTTAGGGCTGTTGCCTTGAATTTGAGGAGTCTGAGTTTGGATCCCCATTCCTGCTGTAGTTTCCTTAAGTACTTATCGAACTGATTATCATAAAGAGGTGTATGAATAGTTCTAAGTTGCTTATTATACAAACCTTGATTGTCACTTTGTAGAAACTAAGATTATTGGGACTGTAAATTCATGTATTAACCTTATTGCCCGTTATTTATCTGACACCTTTGTCCAAGGTGACTTATAATTTTAGATAATAAAGGGCATTATAGTAGAACTGTGATTTGAACCAGAAAACTTCAGATTGTAAGGCCACTTCCATAAACACTGCACTACCTGCTATCCCACGTACTTTAACTGAAAATGCAGATGAGGGCTCTGTACACATATCCACACCCCCAGGTGATAAAAAGGTCAACTTACTGTTTAAAAGACGCAATGGCATTAAATACATAAAAGTAGTTTGCACAACACCCATAACCCTACCATTAAAAATTCCACATAAAGTTAAGAGCAGCAACCATAATTGCATTATATGTGCTCAAGGAGAAATATTGGTGTAATGTGATAAAGTCTTTTGCAACACATGCAACATTTTATCAGGGTCTCCTAATGCTGCTAATTCATATGAGCCCACAATTGAAATGTGTCTGAGAAAGCCAACATTAGTCATGCACAGATACAAGGCCTCTGCTAAATATGTTCTGCATGCTTTCCATTTTTTACATAATTTATTATTCACACAGTCTCTTCCAGTTTGCAGAGATGTCATGATACCTTACAGAGCACATCTGGTCCACATGAGGCCTTATTACAGTAAACTGACAGACAGCGAGTTCTGACAATCATCAGACCAACTATTTATAATCAGTGTTAATCAAATGTGCAACATGATACAGACTCACAGGGCTGCTTATATATACACAGTAATAGCCCATTTATGTCCTCCTGATAGAACATTTTGTTTTTTAATGTCAAAAACTTGGTTTAAGTTCAAAGTTTCCCATATTTTTTCTTTTAACCTAACTATTTACAAAAAAACCCTTTTACATTCTGAATGTTTGATACTACATTTCCCATCTGTAATTAAAAACTCCATTTTAGTTCAGAAAATCTGTTGTAACGTTTGAACCACAAGTGGAGGGGTCAATTTCATGGTTATTTTCTCTGTCGTGTACTGTAAATAACCACCAACAGTCTCTTCCGCCCTTTCCCAGTCTCTACTAGTGCACATATCAAGGCTGTACTCTTCAAATGAAGAGAAAACACCTCTCCCACTGGACTTGGCTCTGCTGACCTGTAGCAGCATGTCCCCTGGCTCAATTCTGCCATCCGCCGCCACAGCACCCCCCTTCATGATAGAACCGATGTAGATGCCACCATCACCCCGGTCATTGCTCTGGCCCACGATGCTAATTCCCAGGAAGTTGTACTTCTCTGTAGCAAAAAGGGAACATGATAAATGAAGGGACCATACCTGTAGGAGCATTAGCAAAACACCAGGAGGAGCTCCAGAACGCTCTGTTTGCTATTATAAACTGCAGAAAAGAGAGAAGAACCTTACCCATGTTTAGGGTGACGGTGATAATATTGAGGCTCATAGTAGAGTCAGTGATGCTGCTGAATGAAGAGGACTGTGGGAAAAGGAATTGAATAGGACCCTCAATATTACACACAGGGCCACACTGCCAAAACACCATCTTACTGATCTAGTGGAGCACTGCTGTGACACTAACATAACTGCAGGTGATGTTCTACAAAATACCATACAATATGGCACATTTCTGATGTGTTTCATACTCACCCGGTCCATTTTGGCCACCTTGTGTCTCCTTCGCCGGCGTTTGTGTCTCCGCATCAATTGCGACGAGGAGCTCTGCTCTGTGGAGCTGCTGAGTCTGCAGTTGAGAAAATGGTGAAGGTGAAGAAGGGGAAAAAAGACAAGAAAAGGACAGAAGGACATAGAAATTTTCAAGAAGAGATCAGAGATGGAGCAGTGAAAATTAAGATGGGAAGAAATCAAAGAAGGTGTACTAAATTTCATCAGTGGCACTGATGTGCTACAATTGTACCAACGTGGAAAAAAAATTAGTTTAACTCCAAGACATGCAGCACAGGAGAAACATCCAGGGATGACCAGTACAACAACAGAAAACAAAAGATTAAATTACCCAGGTCCAGGAAATACTGTTGCGCACTCAAGCCAGTAACAGCATACAGACCTGCTGGTCTCCTCATCATCTTCGCTATCGATGAAGGAGCTTGACTCCAGCTCGCTGCTCATCACAGAGGTGCTATCATAGCCCATGGCTGAGTCACGGGCTACACGCTCTCCCTTGGCGTGGCCGTTCACACGGGAAACTGCAAGAGAAAGTGAGGGAGATTACACAGTTGCTCTGAGCACTTGTGTTTCTGTGGTTACTTACAGACCACAGCACTGGTAAGAAGAAGGGAGAGAGACACTTGAGCGCAATTAAAAGTGTCACAGTTTCCAAACTGTGAGAATTTTAGAAACCACAGTAAACTTATATTTTAGAAGCCTTGTGTTTCATGTTGCTCTGATAACTTCCTGTTGCAATTGAATCTCGTGTGTGTGCCGTGTGCCTGGTTTGGCTGGCTGGCCTAATAAGACTTTAGTTACCCAACCTAGAGCAGACATAAAAATAACAGAACAATATGAAATCTCAGCTCCATAGCCACCAAAAAACCAGCTTATATCAGTGGTGGGGGCTCATTTTATCTAAAGAAAGATCAAGGAGTAGAACAAATATCAAATTTGCAAAACATGCTGAAAAACAGTAGCTGCCAAAGGTTCAAAGATGTCTAACCTACTTCAGCATCTCCATGATTACATCCATCCTTCAAAACATGTGTTGAGGCAAAAAATAAGCTAGCTAACATTACACTAGCTGTCTTAAGTAGCACTCGTGCTGGCTGGAGTGGTTCACAGCGGAGCAGCTTTAATATTAGTTTTCTTTTGATTCTAGTTCATTTTGCAGTGATACCACTTTTGATTATTTTCATGAATATTTCAAAAAGGCCAACTGGTTCTTAAAAGGCTCTTCTCCTGAGGGACTTAAGTGAGAAAAGATGGGTTTCATTAGCAATAAAGTGTTTTTCCGTTGGGGCCACCCGGACCCTCATTCAAAAGAGCACTTTACAGTTTAGAATACATACAGTGGAGTGGGTGGGGCTGTGCCTCAGGGTGGCACTGGATTGGCTGGAAGAATCTTGCATGACGATGAGGTTGTTGTGAGCCCTGATGGACCCGAGGTCTCCGCAAGCTCCTGAAACACTCCAGTAGAGTGGTGGTCCCCATTGCTGCCACCCCTGCTGCCTCAAGGCTCTACACACGCACACGAAAAGGCAGGTCCGCTATGGCCCAGCACTTATGCATGTCTGCTTGGACACACAGCCCTAAAGCCAACTGGATTACTCCACACAAGCGTGTGTGGAAATCAGAGTGGCACATTAAGAGGCCATAAACAAGGGCATGAGACTAGGAACTGTACAACACACACACACACACACACACACACACCACTGACTATAGGCAACTAAAGCAAAGCATCCAAAAGGCACTTGATCTTAACCATTCTTCTGTACTCAAATTTATTTATGGTACAAGCAGAAGCTCCTCCTTTTCTACAGTAACGGAACAAAAAGAAAGAACAGAAAGAAAGAGAGAGATGGAGAGAAAGAAAACCCATGTAAAAGAGAAGTAATATCATTTGATCCTTTTGCTATGACAGATTTCTGAAGGTCACAGTGCGGAAATGCGGATTATTCTGCTCATCAAAAAGCCGAGATGGGTCCGCGTGGGTGACTGTGACCATCTGGACTCAGTGTTGTACTGAACTGAGTACGGGACACCCCTCCAACACAACCCCAATTCAACTGACTGACTAAACTCACCAGCTGTGGGGAGGTGGTTTAAAATCACACTCATCACATTACATAAATTTTTAGATATCAGAAACAGAGATGGCGCTGGACTAAAACCTCAGTAAATCTCAGTAGAAAAAAATCTCACCACAAAGACTCAATGAGTTTTCTGTTTATTTGTGATTTATCTAGACAAATTACAAGAAGGTTTTAAACCATGCTCTGGCAAATGCCAAATTTCCTGACAAATACAATTTAACTTCTTGGATTACTTATCAAAAGGTTCAAATTACGCAAGACAATTGAAATAACCATGCTGACCAGAAAACAAGACTGTTTAGCAAAAGAATTTGCTGTTTTTTCACTGTTAATGTGAAACAAACAAAATTGTTCAGTAGGAGTATGAAGTTACTAGTTTACTGCGGTAAAAAATAAAAAGACGCAAGTCTTTTATAGACGACAAAATTCAATGTGCTTAAATATCAAGTATACTTAAAATGACTCTGGTCCAGTTATAGAAATTACAGTAAATCAAGTACGGAGTGAGAAAATCAGAGGAATTTTCTCTCAACTTCCACTGCTGCACTGTAGTGTATCTGGCTCACACATGTAGCTCATACAAAAAATTATCAAGCTGCTCACCAAAAACATAATTTAAATTGACTGCTAAAAATAATTACCATTAAAATGCAGAAAGTATAACTAGAAGAGAACATGTTAACTTCATGTAAGACACTATGACAAAGTGTCACTGAAAAGTTGTTTCCAAACCCTACCTGATGCAGAGAATACAGAATACAGACAAACCTCTTAGGAGAAGAGCTGGAGCCCAGACTAGAGGACAGTGGCAGCAACCTGAGGCTTCATTCTGGCTCTCAAATCACAGGGATCAGGAGCTCACAGTGGATCAATCCCCACACACAACCCCTTAGCCAGACTCCTTCTGTCCCCTACACACCAAACCAAACCAACCAGACCTCTCCTTCCATTCCTACACACCAAACCCAACCAACCAGACTTCTCCTTCTGTCCCCTACACACCAAATCCAACCAACCAGACTTCTTCTTCCATTCCCTACACACCAAGCCAACCAGACTTTTCCTTGAGTTCATATACACCAATCCCGACCAGTCAAATTTCTTTCTTTACTACACACCAATCCCTCCAGAAGCTCTGCCCCCACAGTAATCCACATGCGTGTATTATACTGAGATTTGAACAGCCATGTTGGTAATCCTGCACATCATGGGATCATCTGTGGGACACCTCACAATAGTACCAATGCACAATGACAACTCTAAAATTGTTCTAAATATAATCAGCTCCAGGCAACAGAAGAAAATACACTGAACATGACAAGATGACAGGCAGGACATTGGCTGATGCACATTTTCAATGAGAAGCAGTCCTTCTCCAGCAGTGGAGTTGTGGATGAAGAGGCTGAGCAAGGATTTAAAGCAGCAGGGAGCTCCAGGGCAGAAGAATTACAGAATGCGTGAAGCCACTGCTGTACTCTGTGGACACAGAAGAGGTATCTCTGAGCTGCAGGAGACTCATGTCATTCCCTTCTGAGAGGCAAGGCCTTGTTTAAAACCATCCCCGAGTGAAAGGCAGACTCAACCAGTAGCGAACAGAATTCCCCAGACAGCAGCATGGCAAAGATACACAGAGCAAAACTGGCAGGTAAATTAACACTGAGAGCACTGATCTGATCCCCTGCTACTTCCAATTAACTCCCTTATAGTTTAATTAATTCTCTCAAACTCAGTGCTGTTTCTGCTTCTCCAAAGGCCGTGTGAAGAACCCTGAAAGCTGAACAGATGGGCAGCAGTGTAGAGCAGTGGATGAGGTTCACACCTTGAGGTTTAGGGCAGGGGGACCCGTGCACTGAACATTATCAACGTGCAGCCTGTGGAAGATGTTCCCAATGAGGACACATGCCGAGCCAAGAACGTTTACATAGAGGATCTGCTGCTCAGCTAAAATAAGCACCCTACATAACCGATTCTGCAAAGTGTTCACAGAAATACACACAAATGGATTAAGAGAAAGTTCAATCTTCCCTGCCAGTATGAGAACAATCTCCAGCTGTAGACAAATGCGCTCAGCACAAGAGCAACAGCTGTCACGCAGGTCAGTACTTTAAAAATACCAAAATGAAACACAGTGTCTGATCACAGAGGGTATTTGTTGACTACGGTGAATTCAATCGTGAAAAGGACAAATTGGAGAACGCAGATTACATACCAGTGCAAAGAAATGTCTTTTAAAATAACTAGCAGCAGAAGTGTAATACCAGAGGATCCTCCCAGCAGGTTGAATGCACCCCCAATATTTCCGTATACCTCCCAAGTACTATTGCAGTATTTTTTGCTCCCCCAAACAAATGTGTTACATCACTGACTTGTAGAGGTGATTTGAAAACAGGGTGATTCAAAAAGAGTGAAAGTTTTTGATGAGTTTATTAGTAACTAAATGTAGCAGAAATTTGTACCACTTTCAAGTGTCCAAATCTGTTAAAAAATTAGGATAAATGTACAAATTGGTTTAGACTACATGTTCATATGGTAACGTAGGTACAGAGTTATGAAAGTGTTCATTTCCATTGGAATCACACTATATTTAAAAAACAAAATATGGTGTAACCATGGAAATCTCTGTGGGTAAAAAATGGACTTTAGAAGTCCTTTCTCTTCTTCTGTTCCACACAAACTCACAAGTGTCAGAATCCCCTGCCATCTACCCAACTCTCCATACTGGCTCCCAGGGAGGTGGTGCGAACCAGCACCGTGGTAACAAGACCCCCTCTGCAGACCACTTCAGTATAAGAGCGAGATAGATGGGTCTGTTCTACTTCCGATTCCATAAATGGATATACTTATGGAATTTACATCCAAATGCCAAAATATGCTGTGAAAGCGGCTCCATCTCTAGTCATTTTCTAAATGAAATGGATGAATATGTAAGAGGAAGGAGAACTCGGTGTTTGTGCTTACAGTGGCGATTCCGCCGGACCCCACTACAAGAGATTTATAATAATCATAGAGAACACGCATGCATCTGCTGACACGAGAACACTGACATCTCAACCTGTTCCCCTACACTCAGATCAGAATCTCCTCTGGAGTATGTGTCTTAAATGCAGACAGTAGGACATCACACAGTCTGAGCTTCTCACGACTCCTCATTAGCATACACAATTCACACACCAAGTCAACAGGAAAAAGGGTGTGCGTGCACACACAGACACAGACACACACAAGCTAATATCTTTGGTTATGGACTACAGCATTACAACACACGGAAAGCTGGAAATGTTGAAACTTGACTCATCTTTGCTAGTGAAATATGTTGAAAACCTGTTTTTTAACCATTATTATAAATACCACTGGAAGAAGACAGCCACGGATTTGCACTTTGCACCCCACAGAGGGCTCTAATCCATCTTTGCCATTCACCTTTTCTGACCATCACCTCCACCTCTTCATCCAGTTTCACACATTCTCTCTCCTCCTTTCTCACTGCTTGTCACAATCACAAGTTACCGTCCTGAAGGCTTGTCCTTCTGTATCCTGCATTACAAACAATCAAACTGCTACTCCTGGGTGATTCAATGGTAGCTGCTACTCCATTGATAGTGAATTGAGCTGAGATTATCCAAGATCATTTCAGACTCCTGAGCTGCAGCCCCAGTACTGCTCCATTTCTGGTGGTTCATGGGCTCTCCCAGGACTCTTACCACACCCCGTCGTTACTCACACTCTGCTTCGCGGCCCTTCCTCCGGCTGCGCTCCCGCTCTCTCTCACGCCGGTGGCTGAGGAGAGACTCCGTGCCGGTTTCTGTGTCCAGGCCGTCTCGGCTGCTCACAGCATTGGCACTGCAATATCAACAAAGAACAGCATTAAACTGCAAACCCCGTGGACAGTGCACAGATCACAGGA
This sequence comes from Arapaima gigas, assembly GCA_900497675.1. Classification (NCBI taxonomy): domain Eukaryota; kingdom Metazoa; phylum Chordata; class Actinopteri; order Osteoglossiformes; family Osteoglossidae; genus Arapaima; species Arapaima gigas. The sequence continues at coordinate 261,894 of UFQX01000322.1, read as the reverse complement.
CTAAAACCTGAGTGAGAAGAGCTGGTACTCAGATCAGACAGCAAACAGAGCTGATGCTGGTCTGTCTCCTCCATTCACCTCATTTACCTAAATTAACCTCTTAGGCCTAAACACAGTAAGGTGATAATTTATGGTACCTTGGATTGTTTATTTTTATTTGTATTTTTCACCAATGTTTCTTCCAGGGACTAACCTATTTATAAAGCTGGGGAACCGGAGGTTAAGTACCTCGAGGATTTGAACATTATACATTTGAGTAAAAGGCAATGGCCTTCAACACTATCCTACTGGCTGCCCCACATAGCACAGATTTAACTTAAGGAACTCAGTCCTTCGCTTAAAGCAATTAAAGGCTGTCAAATGGGCGTCACTCAGGGTGTAACTCGAGTATGACCACAGCTCATAACCAAGTCAGAAGTCACTCCTCTCACTGTGATAACATGGCACACTGACCAAGGAGATGAGATCAGTGTGGAAATCTGTCCTTATCAGCTTTTGACCTGCCTCACAGACCAAAGTCTTAGAAACATGGCAAACATTAAACCTTTAAAAATAAACACCAATCAGAAAACTGCTGAGCATCTGGCAACAGGATTTTGAATTTTTATTACGTTACTTAATGACTAATAAAATAAATATACCGTGAAGTATGAACATTCTTGTTTCCTCATCCTCTACGAGGTCTATTCTCCTATTGTCACATGACTGGGGGGGCAATAAAAAGGCTCATTAAATGGTTCGTGTCCTGATTGCAATAGAGCTGTCGTGGCTTCTCAGCCCAGTTCCCCTGATGGAACGCCAGGTTAACACCACATGAACACCGCGTCAGTGATAATATGCAGAACAGCCATCAAAAACAACAGTTTTGTGTCCAATTAAATCTGTAAGATCAAATTGGTAAATCAAATTACTTAAAACATGTAAGGGAAGCTCAAGGTAGTGAGCTGGTGTTTTGAGCATTTTCTTCTCTTGCCAGTTTGACAAGGCTGAAGTACTAACCAGAGACTATGTATTATCTTTGTATTAAATTGACAAGATTTTGTCCCCCCCCATACATAACACATTGGTCAGTAGATGCAGACAGGCCCCAAACATTGAACCTGCCATCAATGCATTTCTTAGACATCTTATGGTACCCAGTGAGGTGTATTGTGTATAAATAAGCACGTTATAGCTGTTCACAGTATAGAATGATGCCTTATGTAATGGCGATGGAGTATGTTGGCAGGTGATGGCAGAAGTCCAGAGGGACAGGACAGCAGGCACATCAATCCCAGTGCAGATAAGTGAGCGGGTGCAGCTGGGTGAGTATGCCAACTCAACGGGCTGTTTTCCAGTGCTCTGTAATCTGGATTACCCCCTGAAACCCATCTCTCCTGCCCCTATGGAACTACAGCATTAGTCATCCCTCCTCAAGAATACATGCACACTGCGGAAACAGACAGCGGGCAACTTGCAGTTACATGCAGCCATTATAATATTTAGCAGTCTGCAGATGCTGACAACCGTTTGTCTGTAATGCAAATGAGGACGTTTAATACGAGAGAGGCTCCGTGCTGGGAATTAGCAATCGTTTGACAGTACGTTGGCTTCAGTCAAAGACACAAGGTGTCACAGAGACGGAAGCCTGCAGTTACAGATCTCACCACAAAGTGGCATCTGACAAAGCACAGCTGACGGGACTGTAGGCCACTGGCTGACAGCAGCCAGAAGAGGGGAGGCAGGAGCCACAGTGTTAAATGGTCAATAAAAACAGATACTGTGACTGGACAGATAGCTCTGTCCCAATATAGACACAGCAGTAACTGCTGCAGTGGCAACAGGCAGGGGCAGAAGTACATTTCTGTCTAATTTTAGCCAGGAACTCCACTAAGGAGAGCAGAATCAGAAATCTTCATATTCAGGTTTGACACTTGGAGACGGAAGTTCCTGGGTTTGCGCCCTACAGTGAAACACCAAAGATTGCTATTTTCCTTTCATCTTTTCTTTTGTAGCTAATTGAGCAGGGATGAACACAATGAATCTCTCTCGCTCTCTCTCTCTGTGAGAGGTTCCCTCTAGATGTTTACATTATTCTTTCAGCTGCTTCTGGAGAGCATGCATTATTAAGCCCCCATCGTGATGGCAGTTGGTCAGGCCTGTTCCTAGCTGGCTGTGCAGGCTGGCGTGTGTATGTGGGGCACAAGCAGGAGTCCTGGCACAAAAAAGGTGCTTTCCCATGTGTCTGAGATGTTGACTGCTTCATCTACCAACCTGCATGGTGCATTATCAAAGTGACACGTCCACCAGGTGGTGCGACCTTTTACTAGAATTTTAGCATAAAAAAGGCATACAGTTGAGAGGAGCGGAATTAAGATTCCAGAAAGGAGGAGCATCCAAGCTGCTGTTTTTTTTTGTTTGGGCAGCCATCAGCATAGTGGTTACAGCCATCACCTTGAACTAAAACGATCCAGGTTTGAATCTAATATTTTGCTGTAGTAAACAGCTATACGAATGGGTAAATAACTTAGTCTACAAACAACACTTCAAGTCTGCTTGGACAAAGGTGTCAGCCAAATTAATAAATGTGATGAGTGATACAGCTGGTGGTGAGAGTCTCTGAGAGCTCTACTGTTGGGACCTTCAAGTTGAGAATTTCATTTGAAAAAATTGTAGCTTTTTAAATGGCCTAAATGCAAGCTGGCATGTTAAGGGCACGAAAAGCATCACAGAACATGTGTACAGACAGAACAGGTGTGTTGAGCTGTAGGTACCAGCCAGGAAGTTAAAAGGTTTTTTTTCAGTAAAATCATAAACACTCGACACAGAGTCAGAGTCATGATGTATGTGTATGTCAGAGGCTGCAGGTGTACTTGTGTGTCTGTTTTATAGCACGTGAAGCAAGCACTCACTGGAAGGAAGGGGGCCTAGAGTCTCCGATGCCCCCGGGCCGCTCCAAGGGAGGTGGCAGCTCAGGCCGACTCTCGGTGCAATGGGAGCCTCCATCCGAGTGGGTGCTCTCGGCCAGGACCAACTGGAGATAGACATGAGGACATAGGGACAGACATGGTGACGGTGCCAGACAGGCAGGACATTGGTGGGAGGAAACAGGGGGGTTCTGCAGAAAGCCTCAACACCACACATTTGATGCCAGACACCAGCTGGGATGCAGCAGATTGCATTCATTTCCCTGTGACAAGTGTGTCGAAGAGCTTATGTAAAAGGAGGGAGAGAGGAATGAGGGAGCGGCAGTTCCATTCTCACAGAACGCAGAACACAAGGGAGCACGTGTGGCTCTATGGAGATTACACCCTTGAAGCACAGAACCTCTTGCCCTGAGCTCCTTCCACGTGGCTGCTCTCCTCTGCGGTCACACACACTGCCATAGATCTGTCAGCAAATCCCTCTACTGCAAACATGCTGGGGGTACTCACTGTCTGGCTGCTGAAAACACTGAGCGATAGCAGTACGCAGCAGAAGATCACTAGCTAAAATAGAAGGTTCCTGCCTCATTTATCAATGTGACAAACTGAAATGCATTTTAGTTCTGGGCAGCACAGAATCACAAACATTCCTGGTTTTAATACCTAAAGCAGTTACTCTGTTTGATGTAAAAACACTGTAAAACCCTTCAAACAGAACTCTAATTCTGTATGAATGCATTAATTTCTCACACATTTTAAACTACATGACTTTATGCCCTAATCCATATGAAAACTTTGACTGCAGCAGTGTGACACTGTTGTGGAGGGAGATGTCAATGGTAGATAGGGGTGGAAGCTCTGCCCCTCTGCTACAGACATCTGAAGGACCCTGCTGGTGCAGACTGACATGGAGCTGTCCATCAGCCTTACCCAGGATACCACCCTCCCGTTGAAGCATGGCAGCTTGGCGTTGTCATCGGAAATCTCTTCCTTGACAACCCTGCAGGGAGGACAGAGAGAAAGAAACAGGAGGTGAGGTCACAGCAGCAAGCTTCTGAAAATTCCTCTCCCTGCCTTCTGCTCTGTAAACCAGTCTGCCACAAACAAGGAGCCTTTGAACTGTGAGAACGTGCTGCGTGTGGATTAAAGGGGCAGCAGGGGGTGTAGTGGTTAGGACCACAGCTTTGTAGTGTGGAGATTTCAGGGTTGAATGCCAATTTTGCTTTAGTACTCTTGATCAAAGTACTTATCCTGAACTGATACAATCAGAATAACCTGTTCTATAAATGAGTCAGTCCCTGCAGGTAACTTGATGCATAAACCTACCAAGCCTAAGTCATGTTAAATAAGTTAAAAAAGTAAAAAAGCACCAGCTACACCAAAGACACAACACAGCATGTAGTCAGAAAAACAGCTCAAGGAGTGTCTCCTGTGAGTTATGACACATGGCATGTTGAAATAAGGGGCAGCAGGTCACATCTCCACATACACATGATACATTAACATGGAGTCAGAATCATGATGGTGTGTGTGTGTGAGAGAGAGAGAGAGTGAGAGAGAGAGAGAGAGAGAGAGAGAGAGAACGTAAAGAACAAGACCAATGTGGAGCAGGACACCAGTTGGGCCCACACCGTCTGGCCTGGGCCTGTAAATACCTCCTAGTTACCCTGGAAGCTTCCTTAGCTCTCTATTGAGGACACACCTGCTGCGCTGGTGTCAAAATCTGTGGGACAGGCCTAAAGAGGGACAGCACAGCGGGTGTCTGCCATGGGCTAGATGGAACCAGCACACAGAACACAACCGCAGGGGATGGGTTTTTGGTGTGCTGGGGCAGAGACATGAAGCAAAAAGCCTAGCTGAGGGAAAACACACTCCTTGTACATGCTTTTCTCACCTGACTTTAAAAGCACAATACTTTTTTAAATAATGTGAAATGACCACAAAAATGGAATAACTTTGTGGCAGAAGAGGCAAAATCAGAGAAAAGGAGGCCAGCCTCCACAGAAAAGGACTGGACTGAAGGGGAAAAAAAGCATTTTCAAATATTTCCAGAGCTTTACAAGTAACAATGTTTTCACACAAGGACAATGCTGCAATCACTCAAACATTACCCAGCCAATAAACCTGCAGTTTATATTTTTTACCCATACTGCACTTCATTTCTTTCTTTCAGGATTGCCCACAATGACAGAGCACTTTAATGAAATTACTATTATCATCAATTTTACCCATTTGTCTAAGGCACCTTACCATGTTAGATGATCAACTTGATTTACCCATTTATACAGCAGATTATTCCTACTATACCAATTTTGGGTAATTACCTTCATTGAGGGCACTACAGCAGAAGGGGGGTTTGAACTCATGTCCTTTGATTACACACTGATGGATCTAACTGTTAGGCCACCTGCTGCTCCAAACCTGACTGGTGTAACTGATAAAAAGACTTAAGGGTGATATCCCTTTAAAAAATAGAGTTCCAGGACGTTTCCTATCGACTGTCAGTTCTGACAGATACTCTGCGGCTCCGTTTCCAAAGCATGTTACATATTTCTCCTGTTGAGGCTGTGATCTGATGATAGCAGCAGAGTAGAATTTGTCCAGACAGGAGGAAAAGCAACTGGCACATTTTTCTGGCAGATATAAATTCATTTCACTTTAACAGGCTGTGATCCACAACACTAAATTGGATTTCCACTTCTTTTCATGTTCAAACTTACAGAATGAATCAGCTCTGACTTTAACACAGAAGGGAAAAAATACCAGAAAACACATTTTCTACATTGTTATGTGCTTGTATTCAAATATACAAAGACCACAGCTCTGCACACTGCATGAGAATTAAGTGTGCATTTATGCGGCAAGGCCACATTTTACATGTGCAACTCATTTCGAAAGAAGACGCTCAAGACATTCAACTCTAAACTGTGGATAACAAGCAGCTTCTGCACAGTACCGTGAGATTAGAAGGCTCCAGTTGTAGAGAGACAAACAGAGATGGACCTAATCAATACTCTCAAATGAAGTCTGGGCTGCAGGACTCCCCGAGAATCAACAAGCAGCTTCCGTTTATGCATGTTACACACGGCGTATATTTTGCCAGCCACCAAAAAACCTACATGAACTTCCAACTGTCCACTTGTTACTGACGAGTTTGTCATATGTACCTCCAGGTTTGGGGGACCTGGTTAAGAGGAGATCTGAAGCAGTAATATTAGGATCTGCACCGCTGGTGTGCTTCCAGCAAGCCTTGGAGACCTCAGTATATCGAACCCTGTGCGTGCAGTCGATTGAGAGAGGTCAAAATCAAAAGAATGTAGGGTCTTGGTTTCAGCTTTGATGTGGCAGAATAAGCTCCCTCTGTCTACCCTGAGTTGTATGTTACTTAAGAGAAAAGCATCCAATAAATGTATTTTTTTAAATGTATTAAGCCTGTATGTGTGCTGTAGAGCAAGTATGTCACCACATGTATATATAAATAACATTCTTAATGCCTGCTTCTGCGGTCAGCACCTGTTCCAGTATTGCTAGGAACTCATATAGATGGTGCCTCAGAAAATCCCTCATTTACAACAGACATTTTCTACAAAATGTTGAATTATAGATGAGTATGGGGGAAATGCATGGTGCTGTTATTTCAACATAATCCCATCTAGAAACTCCAATGGAACCAGACATTTAATGCCCATTTGATGTAAAATCACCACATGGCTCACGTTTGTCACACTAGCACGTGCAAAAAACACACAGAATTTTCTGTGTTCTGTCAGCAACCAGAACATGGCTGGAAAAGTGACCACAACATCACGATGGACAGCAGATTCCTCCCCTTGCCACCTGTCATCTGATCAGAACATGTCTCAAAATAAATATCTGTTCCACCTCGCCGCTCCTGCAATGCAGCCAGTGCATGTTTCTAGCAAACAGGTCTAGAGCTGGTGAAAGGAGAAATTGCAAAAAAGACTGCTGAAATTTCAACATCAAAGAGAATCCAAGATGTGCAATCGAGCAAGGTTCTTACCCTGAGCCGATACCATAAAAATTACCCTACTAAATAAATAAGTAAAGCACTGCAATAGCTTAGTGTGCAATCCTGTTACTGAGCGTCGCCTTGGACAGAGATATTGGATTAATCATTTAAAAATGGGACGTTACAGCACGGTACTCTTAGATTTCAAGGGTTAGTGGGTGACTGATGTATCAGTTAGTTCAATGCAACCAATCAGTCCAATGTTTCATTTTTAAGTTAAAAGTGAGTAGTACAGTGGTGAAGGACAGACTCGTAACCTGTAGGTCGTCAGATCAAACCCCATTCTCCACTACTGCTGTCATATCTCTGAAAAAGTGGGTTATACATCATGTAGCTTTGGATAGATACAATCTCAGCAACATGAACGGTTACAATAATTGTTTAGAGACAGCAAGTGGTGTAGTGGTTAGAGTTGCTTCCTTGCACTGGAAGAACCCACGTTTGATCCTCATAAATGGGTCAATAATCATAAGCACTTTAATGTACAAAACTTTTTTCACTTTTGGAGAAAAGTGTCTCCTAAATAAATAATAATACAACCAGGTTGACAGGTTGTGCCCTAAGCTGTCATTAATTAAACAGTATCACTGCAGTGAAAAACTATAAGCTGTTCAAGTTGCTGCTGATAGAACATATGCTGCAATAATAAATGTTGTTAAGGGCATCAGCAACTCAGTCTGTGTCATTCATCAAGTGACAGATTTTAAATAAATGAGCACCAATGTGTCGGGCGTTTAACAGCATGCAGGCAGCGTCTCCCGAGGTATAGGGAAAGCACTGTGATTTATGTCACTGTGTGTTATGCAAACACCAGGCTCTGTGAAAGGTACTGAGAACACACTCATTATTAATACATAAACCAGCACTCCTGGGGTGAACGGGGGAGGCAAAGTGATCGATCACTGCTTCACGGTATTGCACGACAGGCACAAGAACGTATCACAGGCGGCAACAATGAGCCCTGCAGTAAAATGGAAGTACTGTACTGTGTTTGTGATGGTACAGGAAATCAAAACTGAATCCCAAACAGGGAGAGCTTGAATCAGGTGTTACAGCTTCAGCAGAGCTGACAGAGCCCTAATGACACACGAGTGCCTTGAACTGACAGAACTGACAATATACCTACCTGCGACTCAAGAAGCAACTGCGAGTTACAGATGCCTGAATTACTGAATGCCTGAATGTTTCCTAGCATAAATATAACATGAAGACATAGAAATACAAACACACACACACACACACACACCAAGAGGGATGTTTATATAAGCAGTTCAAAACATCTTTCTTTCAAACCTACGAAGGACTAAAATAACACAGACCTGATGAGAAAGGCAAGGCTGAAAAAGAGGCATTTGACAGCACATACACATAAAACACATGAACGGTCCAGTGATTACTGAGTAACAAATTATAGTTGCATTGTGTAAAATGTTTTATACTGCAGAGTACCTTGATTTTCTTTGATTTCATCCACTCCACCCACTATGCTACCTGGTACCCCTGGAAGCCCAAGATTTGGCAAAAGCATAAAGTTAAAAGTTACAAATTGCATGTGGATTGAAAAAATATTAAGAATGTACAATTAAAGATGAATGCTGGGACATGAGCAAGAAGGCAGCAAAGTATGGGGACCAAACTGCAAGTAGACGAGGGGAAAGCCATCTGGGGTCCAACATCAACTCCCTGTGCTTCCTGGGAGGGCAACACAACACAAATCAGGTAAACTATTTGTTTACACTTAGAACATGTGTAAATCATGGGAAAGGGCAAGGAGCATCACCTTCATCAGTTCAGTAAGAACAAGGGTAGTTCGTTGCTTCTCACAATCACTTCCAGAAAGCGCAAAAACCAAGGTGAATGCTGGGATACCGAATGTGACTACCGTAGACATCTGACTGCTGTGAAGCATTGTTTTCATTTATTCACTGCAGTGTGTCCTTCACTTGAGCACAAGAGTATTATGTACATCATAGAATGCAGATGCCTTATGAATGAAGGTAACAGATGACACCTGGAAAAAGAAAACATTGAATGCTCTCAGGTGAACTAGAGAGAACCAGATTAAGGCAGATTCAAACAGAAACTGCTTTTATAGGACAATAAAATTTCACTTTTTTTAATTCAATGTTCACTTGGGAAAAAAATACATCTTTTATTTATATGGTTTGAATACAACCTATTAAATAAGGCCTCATCACTTGTTCTTTGCCTACAGCTTCTGGTACAAAAAAAAGCTATTGTTCAAATGCTCAGGCATGTTCCCGTGAACCACATACAAGACACTGATAAGACTGAAACACACAGCTTCATTTGAAAGATAAACAGCACTGAGGAGATAAGCCTGAGTTTTTTTAATACCTAAATAGTCACATTTTTAATTGTTTTACAGACTCTTTTGCAAAGTGATTTAAGAGTCTAGTGACATCATAACACTCACTTTTCAAGCATCTGCACTCATTAGCCAGTTATCTAAATTAGCAACTCGGCAGTCCAGTGTCAGAGGACACCCTGGAGAGACAACTCCACCAGAAGAGCTTATACACTGTTCTTACATCATTTACTAACCAAATCAGAGTTAAACAGTAGGCATTTCTCCTCAAACTGCTTACATGACAGATGCATTAATGCATACAACAGCATCTTTAAAAAAAAAAACTGCTGATTTGAAAACAAGACATTTTCCTTGTAACAGACTGGACAAATCCCCCTTCTCTAGAAGATAAGCATTGCCACATTTATTCCAGAGCAGCAGTAGACCAGGTCACTTGGGAAATGGTATGGAATTAATCATATCAAACGAGGATAACACACACGGCATCTGCCGCCAAGTTTCCATCTGAGGTGTGGTAGCAATAATAATGCTGGTGTTATTTGTAAATATTTAACATTTGTACAAGACCAAAAGAATGCTTTTCCCAACACCATAGTGAAGTTTGGGATCTACTTTTGGTATGAAGCTGGGGAGGAGACCGTCTTCCACAATCATTCAGCTGCCAACGAAGATATGCTTCCCACCCCACAGACAGGGCTGGTGGAGCACTGTGCAGCCCAAAGGGAACTACAGAAAATTCTGGACTTTTCCTCTTTGACATGGAAATACAGTCAATCCTCAATTTTCCATACCTCAATTTTATGTATTTTGGGTTTTGTAGACCACTGCAAAAATATTCCAGGAAAAATATACAATATTCATAAATATAAAAAAGGGAAAATATAAATGTTTAATTGTTTAGCTTTACTGGAGAAAATAACTTCACAGATGCATAAAACTTTAAACAATTTTGATACTGTGTCTCAAAAAAGAACCACCTGCCTCATTATTAGTGATGAAGATGGTGCTGCGCCCCCTAGTCCCCCTGTGACTGCATTCTGATTGAGTTGTATCATTGACTTATTCACTGCTTTTTACATATAAATCACAGGACCGTATGTATGGGTGCTTCAGTTAGTTATATTTTATTAGACACATGTTCATTACACATTACATTATAGAAGTTCTACTGTAGTGAATAGTACGATACTATGCAGTGCAGTAGTAAAAAATATTACACTTAAAAGATACTTTCAATTTTTTTGAATTTTGTCATATCCAAAAAGCCTCTTACATGCAGTCCGGGGGGGGGGGGGGGGTGTCAAGATTTGCCTGCATATCTAATATAGATGTGAAATCCCAGGAACGAGTACCAGTTCGGATCACAGTCACAGGCCCACATCGCTGTACTGGCAAGGATTTGTGCAGCTGTAATAAAGGGTTTGTCTACTGGCCCACATTACATTCACATTTATGAATTCTGCAGAGGCTTTTCCCTAAAGCAATGCAGTAACTAAATTACTGAAACCATGCAATTTACAAGAGCAAGACAAAGTATTTATGTGTGTTGTACAGCTTTCATTTTGGTATAGGTACTGGAAGCCCAAGAGAAATACTATTTTTTCTGCTGAAAACAGCAGGCAGCACAGCAGTTTAAACTACTGCAATCTGAGGATCTGTGTTCAAATCCCACTGCTGTACCTTTTATTACGGTACTCCAGTTTGACACAGTAAAAACCGCCCAGTCGGACATGGGTACAAACTGGAAAGAGCTTAATATAATAAACCTAGCATTGTAAGTCACCTCAGACAAGGATGTCAACAAAAAAGAATAAGAAATAATTTAAAAAGACAAAGAATAATCAAAAACATAATCATATGCCTATAAAATGTGCCTAATAGACTGAAGCCAAAAGGATTACAGTGTTCTTTCCACCTGCGCTTTCCCCAGTGTTTTTGAATATGAAACACTCCACTGTCAGATTATCGTTTCACTCTCAAGCTCCTGAAGTGGGAGCTGGCTTGGGGTCTGCAAAGGGGGGGGGGGGGCTTCTTTTAACCAGAGGGAGCAGAGCCTATGGGAAAGGGGGCAGGGGTGCTGGGACAGCAGCAGCTGACACCACTTATAGTGTTGGTCAGAAAGCCCTTCAAGCCCATGCCATTGGGAGATTTACAAGGATCTCCTGAGACTGTGCGATCAGTCACTTATGCTGCAGCACCAACAGACTGGCCAATTATCACAGAGAAGCCCTTCCCTGCGCAAAGGCTCCAAACTCCAATTAAGCTGCAAGGGACTCATCGGTTCGAGTCTACTGGACTGGTCTAGTGGAGTTGAAATATGAAATATTAGCTGCAGAGTTTCAGCACAATGGCATTGCACTACAACACAAAGGCAGACCGAAAAGCAGTGTAATCTGGAGCTCAGGCAGACAGATGGAAATAACCAGGTCCAAAAACAACAAACAAACACGGCTCTGCAAGCACAACCAGGCCTCCAGAGCTCCTGTAACAGGAGTCTGGCAAGATCCAGCGCAACCTCTGAACTTCGAACCTCACATCTAACTTGGGAATGTGGAGGTCAAACATTCCTCGGGGAACATTACCAGAGCAACAGCCACACCTTATCTCTACATACCTGTCCAGGGACATTTTTGCCTGCCAGAAAATGCAACAGCCAATAGTTTCTTCCATTATCTGCATAACTTGCAAAAATGTTTGCAAACAATAGTTTTTGCCTACCGTTTACTCAGTGGGGTCAAGTAAAGTTGCAGTAATTTTTTTTTTCATTGAGAGGGTGGAAGAACTTTTTAAAAATGTGTACCATGACAAGTAACACTGATGCTCACAGTGGGTAAGTTAGTAAGCTTGCAAGTTGACGTTTCTTGATTCAAATCCCACTTCTATTGTATAATACCCAAGACCAAGGTATTTACCCTGAACTGATACAGTAAGAACATTCTACAGTATGAAAGGGTAAATCATCATGAAGTTCATTAGTAAAAAATTAAAATCTCTTTAGACAAAGGAGTCGGACAAAAAACAGTAATAATGATCTCTACAATCTGTGCTGTTGCCTGAACAGTTCAGCAAACGGATAAGTGTCATGCTTCAGTTCATTTTTGAGGATTCAACAAGAGAAATCAAAATGAAAAAGTCCAGCTGAATGAATTTAAATGAGCATCAGACTCCAAAACACTGATAAAGAAATTTACACATCACTGGGTCTCCACCATCCCTCAGATAAAGTTACCAACTCCAATAAACACCAAGCATTTAACTCAAAACAACCACAATGTTTCCTTTAACTTTACCAATGTAGTTCAACACACTTGGCTCCTAAAAGCATTTCTAGCCAAGAAAAAAATCCCACTTGAGGGAGGGCCAGCGGAACGGCTGGATGTACTTAGAGATACTCCAATACTCATATCCCATCCAGCAGCAGCATGAGCAGTCATCTGAGATCCCCATTTATCCCATTTGGCCAAGTTTTACATGTTTATACACAGCATGGCTCTTGCTACTGTAATAAGGAGCATATCTGCAACACAGTTCACATCTAGTATATAATAATGACATAATATGAATTTAGAAAAAACTCAGCTGAAAGCTTACTGATGTTTAATGTTATACTATCACTACAGTTGACATCCCAGCAATAAAATATTAAACCACTATCTCGACACTAATCTGACATGTAAATAAATACATTGATATACTATGTATGTTAATTTTTGTCTTTACTGAATACTCCTTAATACTCAAGTGTCGGATTAGAAGCTTTAACTATTTCCTAGAGAATGGTTTGTAAATGAAGCACTTCCCTCTATGCTGGTTTTATCAACCTTTGAATGACTGAATAGGCAACACTGTACTTAGGTGAATTCATACATACTTGATCGTAGGTAACCAGTGAGAGCAGCTGAAATTCTGACAGCCACTGGTTAATCACAACTACCCAATGAGAGCAGCTGAAACAGGGCTGACCAGTGAGATTAACCAATGAGAGCAGCTGAAGCAGGGCTGACCAATGAGAGTAAGAGGCAGAGCTAACCGACCAGAGTATTCAGAAGACTAACAGAAATGTAAAGGCAATAGAAATATTACATAATTCATGGTTAGAACTTTAAAGTCAGTGTGAACCTCATCACTGACTATTTTATACCAAAGGGAAGTAAGACTGAAAACATCTTACACGTTTTGAAATCGATTAAAAAGTAGCACGTTTGTGTCTCTTATTTGGGTGACAACCTACCAAAACCTGGTTAACGCAACGCTGATGTGTCCACTAAGACAGAACCCGAACGGTGACAACCGGAGTGTCACTGCAGTACATACAGTACAACACTAAAACGGAAGCGTGTGTGTGTGTGTGTGTGTGTGTTTCCCTTACACTTCGCTTCGTTCCCTTTAAAGCCAGAGGACGAGCTGTGTGTAACAATATTCCCGTTTTCTCAAGCGCTCGTTCCACTTCACTGTCGCGTCCGGGGACGTTTCGCAGCAATAAAGTCACATCAAGGCCACCAGCGAACGAAATACGTTTTAACGTTAAAATGTCGAATCAAACAAGTGGCGTGGAGGGCAGGCGGGCGGACACACACACCAGAGCGGGGGCAGGACAGCAAATCACCACAGTGCACACTACCACACCGTTGAGGGTAATGTACCGTGTTTTACCCTCACAGCGTCTCACTGCAACTGTCCACTGGTGGTGACTCGCAGGTGTCAGCGGGGTCGCGCGCCGCGCCATTCACGGCCCTTTGAAGTTCATTAAAGGAGATATTCCACGCGCAACCCCACCTTAAAAGGACTTTCCTTTATTATTATTATTATTATTATTATTATTATTATTACTATTATTGAAATTATGGAATCACGTCGGTGGGCGCAGCCCGCCGTCCAGACCCGTCCACGCGAACCGAAGCGGGCGGAACCGCTCACCCGAAGTCCTGGTCCATGGACTTGAAGAAGAACTTGTAGCTGCTGACGGGCCGGTTGTTGAGCACATGCTTGAAGTCGGCCAGCGTGACCTTCTCGGGCGGCACCGACAGCTTCACCAGGTACGGCGTCTCCTCCTCGTCGATGTGGTAGATGATCTTGGTCTCCGCCATGAGGCCGCGGGAGGAGCACCATGGAAGCGCGGCGGCTGCGGGGCGGCGGCGGGGCGGCCGAGTCACACGGCGGGAACGGCGGGACGAAGCGGCGCGCGAGGAAGCCTCAACAAGCGCGTGGCGCCGCGTACCTCGGCGCGAGGACAGGGAGAGCGGCAGGGCGCGACATCACGGGGCGCGCGGCGTCTCGCGGAGCACACAGCACAACAGGAAGGGACGACATCCTGCAAGCGCGCGCGGGGAGGGAGGGACTCTGCTGCCTGCTGCCATCTAGCGGGGTCTCTGTGAAAGGACTCCTCCACCAGCTGCTGGCCTGCATGGCCCTGCCACCTAGCGGCGGGGCTGTGCAACGTTTCTTTGGACAGTCGGTATTTATTTCGCTGTTGGAAAAGAAAATTAATCGTTTAACGTTGTCCTTCAAGCTTCAGGGGTTCGTGATCGCTTGACCTCGGAGATCTTCGCTGGTCCTCCCTGCATTTTTCCCCAGATACCTTTTGAACACGTGTCATACTTTTAGAGATAAAAGAAAACCTGTAACTCGGCTGGTTGAGCTCGAGTCCACACATCAATCCAACACGAAACAACGTTTTTACATTTTTTCCACCTGCTGGCCAGCAGAGGGCAGTGTGGCGTCATCGCCCAGGGTTAAAACTGCAGCGCGAGGGGAATTTCCGTGTGGAGGTAGATCTCCCACTGCTACAGTTTCATGAAAATATGCTTTTTTTAAAAAAAAATAAATACATTTCCTGCGTTTGGCATAATTAATGTCTTCCATTTAAAATTTTCCCCCAACCAAATGGACTTGAACTCTATGTTGATTAGGTTAATTTTTGTTGCATTTTAATTTATAGGGTTTCTTAGAAGAATCAGGCTGGACACATTTTAGCTGCTTTTCTGTGTATGTATGTATGTATGTATGTGGGAAGCCCAGCTTTGAAACCATCTCTCATGGCTCCGAGTGGCCCCTACTGACCTCCATTAGCTGTCAGCGGCTGAGAATTTGACTCCTCGGGCCTCCAGTGCACAGACATGTCCTTAGAAGACCTTTTTGTAAATATGTATCTGATGGTTCATGTTCTCCTCTTCTGTGCATGACTGCAGAACGGCGGAGGTGGACTTGGCCATCCCCCTCTTAAGACCTTAGAGAAATACGTGGCTGGTATAGTGATCAGAAATGGACACCGAGCAGCAAGGACATCATCCTGAGGAAAATGGGGCTGCGCACAAGTGAAAAGCCCTCAGCTTTATGGCCAAACTTTAGAAATGTGAGATGAAGTGTTAAAGAACAAGGTGCAATAAATGAAGCCAAAGTGAAAATACAGCTGAAATATGGGTGGGGACATGAATGAAAACAAAGGTTCCTCTCTGTGGCTGAAGTCAAACCAGAGAATTTTGTCAACATCACAGGGTCTGTTCTGAGAGAAGTATCTCCTGTCTAACCCTGGAATGACTCCATGGCAACATCCCCACCTTCTCACGCACACAGACTGTGGGTGCAGGTTTCACACCACTGTGCAGAAAAAAAAATGGGAAGGAAATAAAAAAACAGGACAAGAGCAAGGAGGTGGGGATTAACTTGGCCCTAAATGAGCAGGTAAACCACAGTTCCATCCAGTTCTGTTAGAATAAAGCATCACAGGTAAACACAGGTTGTTAGCACATTTTTACCTTTTGTCCTGGCAAATCTGCAGCTGGTTGTTCAGTTTGTTTGGATGATGCTTGTGGGCCAAATTTGAAAAAGTCCCACAGCTCAGGACTTGGACACTGTAGGACACTGAGCTTTTTTTTTGTTTTTCTGCCACACAATTTGTGTATATTTATGCACAGTGGGATTCATTACAGTATTTGTCAAAAGTAGCTTTCTCGGAAGCAAAGCTGTTGATGACGATGGATGAGAAATAATTCTCTGAAGATCAGTGTAGTATACAGCACAGACCCTCTTACCAGGGTGGTAGATGTGCTTCATGGGCCAGAACTTGTCCAGCAGTGTTTCACAAACCACCACAGATTTCCACCTTGAATGTTATTCTCTACAACTTGGTGAGAATGTGTCCGTAAGGCTGGGTTTGACATGACCACAGTTTGATGTATAGGATGGTTCTACTTTTCAAAACTGTGTATCTGGTTCTAGCAAAAGATTTGGTCAGTTTTACTATCGAATTCTGGCTGTAATCCGAGAACGACTAACACTTTTGGAAGACGAGCGGCTCCACAGTCACACCTGCTTATAAGATCAGTTACTTTCAACATTTTGAAACAGCTCACTGTTTTGTCACAGAAAACAGGAAGATTATTTGAATAGCTTTATAAATAGTTTAATATAAAATCCTTGCACTGTCACCAGTATATAAAAGATTCAGGATAGATGAGAGGTATTTTGATCACTAAATTCTAAGAAACACTTTGCAAAATTAAAATATCCAAGTACAAGTAAGTAAGAGATGCTATTTTCCTGGATATACACTAAGGATAACTTTTAAGGGTTTAATATGCAAAGATTATATGTTATCTGCATACATGGACCAGTTTGACTTTGAAAGTGCCTGAAAGTCACTAATACTACGTGTTTCATAACATTAATTGAAACTATAACTGGACCTTTTGGCCCCGACTGCAGGCTTTATATGCTAAGTAATATTGTGTGACTCACTGACTTGGGGGGGGGGGGGTGTAAGCTGTGTGTAAATGGCCATGTGTACCTAATAAAGTGGCCATCAAGTGTGTAATCTGATAAACTGTCCAACAGCGGAACTCTAAACCAGGCTTGGGGTCCATTTCGACCCAAAACATTTTGAGGTTAAAATGTGGGATAACTGTTGAATTACAATGTTTGTAGTCCTGCTTTTTATTTTTATTTTAAATTGTGTTCTGAACATTTCAAAATTGTCTCGAGTCACTGCTTTCGGCGATAATGACAGATTATGCAATATTTTTTAAATAGCTGGAGACAATGCTGAAATATCAAGGAGATTTTTTTATTTTCCAACCCAATCATTTGTGCGAATTTTACATTGTATAAAATTAAGTAAAAATAAACAAAAACTGATTTAAAAAAACATTGTACTTCAGCACCCAAATTCAGACCTCAAAATTACTATTTTGGGGTGGTGTGGGGTCACACAGAATATAAATGTGCCACCCCCCCAGGCACCACCTGCCATGAGGGTTTAAATTTTGTAGACTAAAGTCAATACGGTTCACGCTACTTATATTCATTATATTCATTATAATGTGACCAGTAGACGGTGCAGTAATTAGGAAAATGACTTTGCAAACAGAAGGTTATTTGTTTTGGTCCCCCTCACGTTGCAGTGCCCTTAACCAAGGTGCACGTCCTGAAAAGATGCAGTAATACCCTGTATAAATGCACAAATCATTGCAAAATTGCTTCCCTCACATTTTAAGTCACCCCGGACAAAGGAGCTGGCTAAATAAAGGAAAATAATAACAAACTGGGACTTTACATAACAGGAGCTGAGACCAAAACTGAAGAATACGCTGCGGTTTAAAACTGACATAAAGCGCATAGTCTCACACAAAACCGGTGTAAAACACGGTGATTCTGCGCACGTTTGGATCTTTTTCTCCCGTGGAGACCCACGGATGTGTGTAGCAGTGAGCTGGTGGCTCCACTGACATGTCCAATGAGGAATGACCACAACACATCAGTAATCCCTGCAGAAGTGAGCGGAATCGCAGCGAAGAGGCCACTGTCAGTGTCCAAAAGTGTTTTAAAAGGGAAGCTAAACCCCCACCCCCCCCACATCCCAGTATCTCTTCTTATTGTCCCGTCCTCTTATTCCTCCGCAGATCAGTGTGCTTCTATCCTGGACCCGCCAGCAATAGAGTGATTTATATCAATTCCACGGCCGCCTTCCCATCTCTGCGGAGAGGAGGGATCAGGACAGAGAGTCATTTGAAAACACATCTTTGGCGAGGACTTTGATTTGTTCTGAGAAACAGAACGTGCGACAGCTGCACGCGCTCATTTAGCCATTACCTGTGTCCAAGTCGACAACTTTCGGGGAATGCATCTTGGCCGACTCTGCCCGCTCCTTCCACAGGTTGTTTTTGTAGTCTGTGTTGACAGAGGAACAGGGACGGTGGTCCTGTTTACAACTACAGGGGATGAGAGACTGAACTGCGGGAAACGGAGGGTGCTCCCCCCCCACCCTGAGGATCCGAATCTGGGTTTGAATGCGGCTCAGGCCTGTTTTCCTCCCGTGCCTGTGGGTTTCCTCCCACAGTCACAAAGACATGTATCTCAGGTGAACTGGAGACTCCAAACTGGTATTTGTAGTTGTGTGTGAGTGTGGGTAACTGGCCATGAACGAGTGTACGATCTGTCCTCCCATTCAAGTTTCCAGGTTAGACCCCAGACCACCCCAACCCTTCGGTCCTGAGAGACGGATGCTGGAAATGGACACACAGGTTGCCTCACCTGGTCTGATTTCCTCTCTGCTGTATGTCTTTAGCTCAGTGTTGTCCCTCCCAGCACCACCCAGGCCTCTGAGAGCCCTGTGTGACCAAGCAGAGTGTATCACGTAAACACATCCCTTTGGCAATGTTACATTTGTCACTGCTACATAAAAAGGGGGACGTGTGCTGCATGAGCGCCCGAGAGAAACACGATGGCAAACGCGGTGTGTAAACTTCCTCGGTGCGACTGCACTTTGATTTTGGGTGTGTTGTGTGTGGCGATAAAGGGGAATCCTCACTGTTCAGGTCTGTGCAAGTGATACTCCAACCCTGAAACGATAGGCGAGGATGAAATTAGACAGGTTGTACGCACACACACACACACACACACACACACACACACACACACACACACACACACACCAGGCTGAAAACACAGGTATGTAGAGATGGGCGCATGGAAACGCACCCCTCTTCCTGAACTGGCAGGTGAGCAAGACGATAAGGATGGCCACAAAGAGGACAACGATGAGCAGGATTGCCAAGACGTAGAGGTAGGCTCCATGTTTGGTTATGATGACGTTGACGACAGGGCCTGAGGAGGACAGCAACACCATGGCATGAGGAAGTGCTGGTCAATGTTGAAACTGCCCCCACTTACGGCTGTGACCCCATCAGGTTATATCACTAGAAGCCGGAGACTGAGATTTCTTTAAGGACAAGGATTTTTCAGTAGAAAGTCATAGGTTCAAGTCCTAGAAAGAAGCTCATGAGCAAGGTGATTAGAATCAGTTACAAAAACCTAAGTGAATGTCACACTCCTATGTCTAACAAAATTTAGGCGACAGGTGAAGTTGGCGACTTTAACAGGGGTGTCAGTGTTGCTGAATGCAGATACACACAGATCTCTCTTCTGTTCCTCACTTAAAACAGATTTTACTGCAAAATGATGAGAAACAAGACCGAGAAGGTCAGTTCCTACTGCAGACAGCAGACTGATCGTGGCTGAATGGGACGTGAGCAGCAGGGTGAGGAGCTGTGTGGCTGAAGGACATCAGACGGTCTGTGGGGCATCAGAGGACATTGTTAGCTGAGTGGCGCCATAACGGGATGGAACTGCACAGGCAGCGACACTTTCCATACATGGCGAGGGTCAAAGGTGACCCTGGCGGCCTTTTTTGGGGAAACAGCATGATGGGAAATCCATCCTGCCACAGCAAGGTTGGTGAGATAACAGGGTAAGACTGCAGTGATTTATAAGAGCAGAAACCCTGCTGTTGCAGTATTGAACAAGACACCCTGAATTTTTTAGGAAATGTTTACAAAGGGATGAAGTGCAAAGATTCATAGACCGAATGTTGGAGGAAAACATCTACACACGTGAAAAAAATTAGTTTTGTTGTAAACTCTGCATGTGTCATTCCAGTTGGCCGCCTCACTGCGCGACAGAGCCAAGAAAGTGAAGTTAAGCGGTAGAAGAGGATTATCGACATGACTCCATTCCTCCCGGGAGCCGAGACGGAGAAGTACACCCCGTGTTCGATGACACACTGAGGATCGCGGCGAAAACAAGGGCAACAGATGCGGCGGAACACAGAGGTCTCTGTGCTGTTCTGCTGACTAGGAAAAGCCGGGTGTTTTATTGTTTCCGGAGGTTTGGTTTTATATTCCAGGAGGGAGGATGGCGATATTTTTCAGCCGAAACAAATTTCTCATCATATTCTGCTGGAAACGCAAAGCAGCGCAGAATGGGGTTGTGCAAATGGAGGCAGAATTAGGAAAAACTGGTCGACTATGGTTACTTTCTTCTGCGTCTGAGCTCATCCTGGCTTTTATTTCTGCCTGTGTTTATAACATCTGACTGCATTTTTCCTGCAGTCGCCTGCAGGAGCCATCAGAATTAGGTCCCTTGGAAGGAATGTGTAATAAATATGTGAAAAAGCAGTAAATGGGGGGGGGCAAGACACAGTCCTTTGTTTCTGCTTCATGAGCAGAATGAATTACGACACAAATGTGCGTATTTCTCCTCTTATTATTGATTTAATCGGCACCGAATGCACCCGGTGTGCAGAAACTGACTCGGAGGAAGCGGCTGATAAATAAACAGAACCGAGTTTCTCGAGTCCTCCGTCAGGACACTTCTGGACAGCTTCAACACACACACACACGACAGAACAAGACGGTGAAAAGTAGGCCAGCTGCACACAGGGGAGATGTGGGAGTTAAACAGACCCCTGTGTCTGCAGAGCCCCCCACACTCCCCTGTTAAAGACAGTCGCAGCTGCCCAGATGCTCTACACATGTAGTCAGCTTCCCTTTCTCACACACCAGCCAAAGCCCACGCTGATGTGATGGCAAAAACAGAGTAACACCGCCTGCCGAGGACGGTATTCTCCAGGCCGGGGTAAACGGTGACAAATCCTGTTAGTCTCCTTTTGTAGTATCTTTACAGAGAGCAATTTGGAACATGGAAAAAAGGATTTACATAGAAAATTCAAAAGAGAAGAGCTATTTTCATAGTGATTAGTAGATTAATTTGTTTTAGAACATTTTGACTGTTGCGCTTGATTTGCTTGGGGGGGCTGGGTGTGTAAACCCAGCTGTTGTTCAAGTGGACACATATGAGAAGCTCCTCCAGTGAGACGGAGGCCACTTCCTGAGCGCTGGACACAACTATTCCTCCAGGACACTCAACCCCCCCCCCCCAATTTCTGAGCAACTGAAAATTTCTCCTCTCTAGAAGAATCTGTGGCCAGACTCTCTCCAACACTTAAAATAAGCCCCTCCTCTTTTCATGTAGGACCTCAAACACACACAGCAGAGGGGGAGTCTGGGAGATGAGGGTTTGGACCAGGGAAACCATTAAGGGTGGTTTTTCTTCTGAGGAAGGACAGCACGTTAAAGTCACATGCTCTAACTCCGGTTCGAAGACGAGAGCAGGTTGGGTTCGTGGCGGCAGCCGTGCCGTGTTTGCAGCGAGTGTGAACTGACTGATGGGATGGGGGGAAAAAGAGGAATCCCGACGCGGAGGCCGCACAGAAACCGACAAGAGAACGAAGCATCGCGAACAACAACCTGATGCACGTTTGTCAAGGACAAACTGTAATGGTGGCTTGTGGAAGAGGAGAAAAGAGGAGGGGGGGACCACAAAAAAAAAAAAACAACAAACGGAGGAAATGCTTGCGGAGGAGTTGAGGAGCTGAAAAAGCAGGCAGCTCACAGTGAGAAAAAGTGAAATCAACAGCACTGAACTCCCAGCTGGAGTTCAGCTCAAAATACATCATCTGCAAAAGAAACCAACCGTCGTCACCGATAACAGCTCATCCAGTGTGGGGGTCACTGTGCTTCTGAGTGTATCCTGGAACTGAAGGGTCTGAGGCCTCTTACGCCCCAGATGTGACACCGATCCGTCGCAGGGATTTTATTAATATGCACTTCCTTACTCCTCAGAAGGTGCCCAAAGTTATGAAAGCGTTCCATATGCCTGTTTAGGTGCTGCTTTGATCTAAGGTGGCTTCTTGCCCATTTACACAACTCAGCTTACATAACTTACTCCCGTATTACACAACCAACCCCCCAACGAACCAGCGGTCTTCAGGCTTCAAACGTGCATCCCGAGATGCCTCTCTGAGGGAGGTCTTACTTTGGCTTCCATCCGGGGCTCCATGGCCTGGGTGTGGCGGAGATCCCACGCTGAGCTGGTAGGTGATGGTCTTGCGGAGGCCACAGTACTGGTGGAGCACGTGGCAGGAGTAGAGGCCATCGTCGTGAACCTGCAGGTCGTCGATGGTGAGGGAGAAGTCCCCGAGGGAGAAGGCCTTGTCCGACACGTTCATCCTGCGCGTCTGGAACAGGGGCCCCCGCTTGAGCGCCTCCCCCGAGGAGGACATGTCCAAGAGGCGCTCAGCTCCACCCTGTGGGGCCCCCAGGGGGCACCATTCCCAGCGCACCACCTGTCTCTCGGACTCCCGCTGCCGCTTGGTCCACAGGGGGCGCCGGTTGACGCAGGGCAGCGACACGGTGCTGTTGAGCAGGACCACGAAGACGGCCTTCTCCCCGTCCCAGAAGCGGTTCTGTTTGCGGTCTGAGAGGGTAGTGAGGAAACGCGTTACCTTCTGTTGGACCTTGGGGGGGTGGGGGCTTCTTACACTGTTTACTTGTGGAAATTTGCAGAAGTTTAACAGAGACTGTGGTGCTAGGAACTCACTGGACTTGGTGACGTTGAGCTGCACTTTAAGGGACTCGTTCAGGTGGCAGTAGTGATGGTGCAGGTTACACGAGTAGATCCCCCTGTCGCTCAGTCCCACTCCTGCACACACGCAGACAAACTGGCAAGTGAGACCCGCCAAACCTGAGCGGGAACCAGGCTAGTAACGGCATAACATGGGGACACATCTACCTATGAATCCATCTATGCAGCTTCCAACTTCCCTTGTGGTGGCTGGGCTGTATCCTAGGAATAAAGACTAAGCTCACATCGTAGGCAATGAAGTCCATACTAGTGCATGCTGGGAAGTTTAGGGGACACCTGAGCAGTCAGGTAGATCCTGATATAAACAAAGGCAGAACATCCATCCATCCATCCATCCATCCATCCATCCATCCATCCATCCATCAACCTACCTACCGATCCATTTGTCCATCCAAATGTCCATTGATCCAGCCGTCATCCATCCATCTACTCATCTACCTATCCATGCATCTGTTCATCCAGCTATCTATCCATCAACATACCTACCTGTCCATCCATCAACCCATCTCTCTGTTCATCCATCCATTTGTCCATCTACTCATCTACCCATCCATCTATCCATCCCTTCACCTAGCTACCTATCCATCCATCTATCCATCAACCTGTCTGCCTGTTCATCCATCCATCCATTTGTACAATTCACTCAATCAGCCATCCATCCTTCTGTTCCTCCGTCCATCCACCCATCCATAGTGCCTCACGTTTGATGATGAGGGAGAAGTTTCCATCAATGAAGGCGGTTGAGGACACGTTGACACGGCCCTTGTTGGCGGCGTTGTAGATGCGCCTCTCTCCGCTGGGGAACATGTCGAGGATGCGCTCCACAGACGGGTCCGGCCCGCTGTGGAACAGGTCCCAGTGGAGCACGCGCTGCCGCTCTGCCGCGCGGTCCTGACCCTGTGCCAGCTGCCAGCTCCGGCAGCGCAGCATGGCCCGAGACCCGGCGGGGGCGCTCACGTTGTGCCTCTCCACTGCCGTGCCCCCCCTCATACTCTGCCCCAGCACTGAGGGAGGACACAGGCCTCCAGTCAGGATACAGCTGAAATCTTTTCCCTGCTACATATGAGCTACATTTCATTCTGAACAAACTGAACACATGATTAACTCCACGGTCATTTAATAAATCATATAGAATATCTGTCTTTTTGTTACAGTAAAAGCCTCAGAGAGCAGTACAGCTACAATTTAGTCACATCAGCATTTCCTTAAAGATTTAGACATTTATGCAGTGTGATGTTTAACTAGAGCAGCGCCCCCTCAGGGGTACAACAGCAGGCTTCCACTGGGAATTTCAAATATCAACTTAAGGAGCCTCTATTTAATGGCCTGATGTCCAGTAAAATAATTTCTGCTTTTATTATTGTTGTAATAACTTACCACTGGTGAGCAGGATGCCAGCCAGCACTAAAATGGGAAAGGAAATAACTTCTGAGACATCAGTCATAACAAAGGAACAACACTTACCTTTACCGTTCATTTGGCAGATACTTTTCTCCAAAACAGCCCACACCTTCAGCCGGGGCGACTCACACTTCCGAGTAACACTACGCTATACCCCCTACAATCATTCACACGTTATTCAGCACAGCAATGATACACACACACACATCAGCGAGGTGTGCCTCCAGGCAATCCCCAGCTAATTTGTCAGAATAAAGACAAACAGGTCAGCTGTCTCTCTCACACACATTAAGAGTAATTTAGGCTTAAAAACAGCATCAGCAGCGTCCAACAGCACGACTTCCAAATCCTTTCTTCTAACTTCAAGAAAACAGTTATGAATTGATGTGACGTTGACCTGTCCTGTTAACCAGAATAGCATGAGAGCGTACATGTACACACGTCTGCTGTGAGTTTAGAACATGGACCGACGTTGCGACCCATTGTTCAGTATCACAATCCCATCATGCAGTGTAGGCAGTGAGATGCTCATAACTAATTCCTTTAACATTTACTGTATTTGCATGAGCTCTGACTGTAGGCTGGTGGAGAAAAGCCTCAGCTAAACCAAGGAATGTAAACTTGTAACCACACACATGCACACAAAATGAACTCACTACCCCACTGGACCACATGGGAATGATCCAACAACAGCAAGATGACTCACTCTGAATCTTTCTGGAATTTTCATACAATCACATGCTGTGGAACTACAGTCTGTTCACCTACACCGACACTCGGGAACAATCGTCCATCCAGCCACTTATTGTTCCAAAAACACAACACCGACAACAAGGTGTTGAGGTGCAGGAAAGTGGGGTTGTTTTTAAACATCACGCTCAGCCTCGGAGTGAAACCAGCTGCCAGTGATGCTGCACCCAAACACAGCATCTGACCTGCAAGTGGGTGAGTAAATCTGAGTCCGAGTGACTCACCAAAACAGTTACTCTGTAGTAGCACCAGGACTGAATCACTGCTCAACTTGTGGTCATTGCGTTTCCTCGGCGCCTCCTGGGCTGTCTCACAAACACACACAAACACACACACACACACACACACAGCAACAGGGGTCTTCTGGCGTCTTTCTACTGGATCCTCGCCTTAATGTTACCTCAAAATGGCAGGCGTTTCAAAGTATTACTTTGAAGTTGAGTTCTCACCTCCTGGAAGTTATTAGTCTTACTGTGATATTTTCATTTTTTTTACAAACATGTGGCTGAAGACCAACTGAAAACAGTGCTTAGTAGCAATATCTCATCAATCAGCTTTCAGGATTCTCTCAATTTACATTATTAAACTAGTATTTGCACTATTTCATACTACACAGTACCTACACTTCAGGTCACCTTCCACGCACTCTTTAAACACAAGACCTGGACGTCAGCAGATTTACAGCACAGACGACTTTTTAGTGAAAAATCTACTGCAACAAAGTAAATCATCGCATGCAGTATCATTAATAGTAGTAAAAGAAACAAGAACTCACCATAAAAAATCCACATTTTAACAGCAAAAATACTGCTGATCTTCATATTGACCCATTCAGAGCTGACACCAAAGTCGACTGTAAATTTTGAGAAGTGTGTTGAGTGATGAATAGTTTTGTCTCTTTCTGGAGGTGCAGATGTTTGACAACAAAGAAACAGCTTTTACAGCTGACTGTTTTGTTCAGCCCCAAACTGGGAGAAACTGAGGCTTCTCCTCTATTTGACAGGAACCTTCTGAAGGTCCCGTTTAACGTCTGTTTTTGTCATCCCTCCCGTTGCTTTTCCTCATCTTGACCCGACGTGAAGTGAAAAAGCAAGCAGGGCTGGCAGGATGGTGTCGTCCGGCGTTCCCGGAGGAATCTGCTCCAAACTCCTGCAAAAGGCCTCGACTTTGGACACCGGTATGAAGAATGAGATGTGGTCAAGAGCCTGAGCTGCTTGTTTTCACACTGACACACAGACAGTCCCAGTGAGAAAAGCCCAGGGTGCGATACAGACAGGCTCACGTATCCCACTCTCTTTGGCCACCCCCACCCCGTCCTCCAGTGGGTATGGAATTAATTTCCTTAACAATTTCCTCAACAAAGCGCCAAGTCTGAGGCAGTGAAGTCGGCAGAGTCCTGCGCCTCCAGGCATACAGCCCTCTAATTCCTCACTCCCTCAACATTTACACCGCTTTACACATCAAGGGTGATTCAGAAACAACTGAACTCTTCCATCAAAGTATTACCCAGTACCGCGGTATCATATGAACATGCAGTACACTGCGAATTTGTTACATTAAGAAAAAAACTGTGTTGCTTTACAAAGTATTTTGGACAACATGTTCGTATAACTCAGTTACTGAGCAATAAATTGATGAGTTTTCAGTTCTTTTTCAGTCACGCTATATTCAGTCGGCTCCCAGCTCCCCTTTTGGGCCAAACTAATTTAAACAGTCCTAAAACCACAACAGCTGTGAGACAATGAAAACACACTATTTACAGTGTAAACAAAATGTTATGTGTCTTTAATCTAGATTTGAATGCTGAATGTTGGTGCAGATGACCTGTTTTTATTCATTTCATTTGTCCCTCTGTACAAAAACGTGATTTTAATGATACAGAAATGAGCCAAGTGTGTAATGCAAACAAATGTTACACAAAGGATATCAAAAAAATAACCAGTGGTGCTTATTGCTGGCCAAACGGTCTAAGCGTGCCATCAGCACCGGGTTTATTAAACATTCAGTGTGAAAACTAGTTTTGCAGATAACTTCACTTGGCAATTAAAAGTCAAGCATGGAGGTCTCTGGTGCCACCAGAAAAAGAGACGTAGGTGTGATTCAAACGCCCACATACATATGCTGAACACTGTAGGATACTTTAAATGCTGTCAGTAGAATGAGGTGCGACAGGGTGGGGAATTTTCAGATCTTTTTCCAGTGTGCTTTAAAATGTGGGCTAAATACATAATATGCATTTTTTGTACAAGTGCGCCTGTTCTGCATATGAATGGAAGTTATAAACCCACTATAAAATGGAAGCCAGGCACAGCTCAGGCAGTATACATTGCAGTTTAAATTTTTTATCTGAATTATTGCGTTTACCTGTTAAGGACAAAACAGGCAATAGCAATAAAAAAGTTTGAAATGGGAAATAACTTATTGTGGGTCAACTTTTCCAAATGATAACATTGCAGAGGCGAAGCAGCTGAACTTTGCTGCCATCTGCTGCTTTTCTGAGGAAATTCATATATTTCGGTTGTCAAAATATTCATCCAACCACCTGTGTGGAATTTGCGTGTTCTCCCCATGTGTACCACAGTCCAAACACACCTGTTTCAGGTTAGGTGGTCACTCTAAATTGCCTGTAGTGTGTCACTCTGTGTGTGGCCAGCCTGTGCAGGACTGTTGTCTCATCCAGGGTGTAGTTTCACAGCCCTAGTGCCCATCGGTGCTGGGACAGACTCCGGACCACCGCAGCCCTGACTGGGAAAAAGCGATTGATAATAGTGGATCGATGGATGGATGAACGAAAATAATAAAACCGTTGGGTTGATTGTTTTGCCAACACTCAGAAATCACATTCTTCTTCATTTCTGTAGGATATTTTCAGCATAATGAACGAGGGAAAGCAACATGGCTGCTTCACGTTTCACCAAACTGCTCCAGACCCTGACAGTGGTACCCTGTAACCCTGGGAGGTTTTATCCAAAGTTCATTAACCTTCACAGATATCACAGAACCAAAAGCAATGTCTATATCAGTTTTTTAATCAAACTGTAGAACATTCATTGTTTGCACACAATGAGTACAGACAGTGAAAGCTGGAAGGGTCACACAGGGCCAGTGCTTGGACTTCCAGGGCGTCTCCCTCCTGGTCAAATATCCAGTCTGTATTGTGCTGACAGGTGACTCTGTACCAGCATTACTGAGTAACTGTGAAAGTGTACCAGCAGAAACAGTAATATGAAGGGTGTGTGTGTACTCTGTGCAGCACAACAGATATCGTCCTAAATGCCATCTCCACCTTTTTTCTGGTCTTTCCCATAATGCTTGAGGAAGATTTTGGGTGTGTGCCATCCCTTTGGTGGTCTCCTCAGTCCAGCCCTCTGCCAGATCCTCTTCAGGTCCCTCTCAAAGCGTTTCTGAAGTTCAAAAAAAGTTATTTACATGTGTAAATAAATAACAGACAACACAGCCAAAACTACAAAATCTAATAAAAACATATAAACAAGGACTTAACTTCCTTTCCTCATTAGGTTAAAATCCGTTAATAGCTGCTACTTTGTGTCCTGGTAATTATGCTTCTTCCCACCTTATAAACCTTTTAGGCTAATTTACAAATCCACCAGGCAGAATGAAGTGCTGTCAAAGAGGCATTTTCCTGACACCACGGGAATTGTGACCATTTGACAAGTGGGCTAAATTAAAGGAGAAAAATCATTCTGGAAAGAAAGTCACATATTTGAAAATGACAAGTTACTTTGCTCACCCACTGACACAACAGGGTTCTTGCATTTATTTGGAGAAATTCAAGTAAAGGTATCAGCAGAGTTTCATTTTTCAAAGCACTCAACTCAAACTGAAGGCTGTTTAAGTGGCAACAGTGACTGACCTGCTTCTTCCTGCTCCTCAGCAGCCTCACTTTCCTTATGCGAAACCTTGTGCGCTTGAGCAGCTTCTTGTACTGGTGCCTGTTCATCTTCCTACGCCGTATCTCCAGCACATTCTTGCAGAGGACAGGGGCTGAGCTCTCGCCACCATCCAGCACAGGTTCCATAGACTGTGGCAGCATCATGGGTTCTACCTGCAGGTGAACCTCCTTCAGGGGGAAGGGGTTCACCTCGAGCATGGGGGGCAGGGAGTAGCGCAGGGAGAGCCAGCTCTCCAGAGGGGACAGAGACAGTTTTCTCGGCACGAGAGCCTCCTCCAGCTCTGGCTCAAGGGAGGTCCAGCGCTGCGGGGGAAGCGTGTTGCCAGCAGGGCCTGTGGAGTAACATCTCAGCCTGCTGCTTAAAAGCGTGGAACCCGAGGAGCAGACCTGTCTCACTGCAGCACATGCAGGTCCTGGGAAGGGCACCACACCAGGGCCTAGACACTGACCACACAGTCTGGACAGCACACAGACAGATGAGACTCTTGTAAACATCGTTTCTTACACTGATTCATGTGACGTGACAGGATGGGAGGGGGGTTCAAAGGGACTAGATTCCACCTCCTGCAAGGGAAAGAGGAAGAAAAGCGAATTAAACTACAAAATCTAAATCAATACTAAGGTCATCCCACTAATACATCTCCCATGTAGTGGATATATTTACACAAATATTACGAGAAATCCTTCAAAGAGAGAATAATTCATTAAACTAATATAGCAGTTATAATTTTCCAACAGTAATAAGGAAGCAAATACTTGGTTTCTACAGCTCGAAATCAGTGTCTTCGTATTGTTGCCCGCTTATGTTTTAAACGTAAATAAATTCACAATATAATATAATATGACAGAGAGCAGTCAATGTGAACCAGACAACCGCCGCCAGAGGCACAAATAAATCCCTGGCGTTTGCGTACCCAGCAGCGTAGGAATCATTTTATAATTATATTTCAGTAAATTAAATAGGGAGAAATGAATGCATTTAAACATAAATAATGTTTTTTTCTTACCAGTTTCGTTTTTTTAAATACCAAAATTTTCTAGAGCCCACACGCGCCCGCTTTAGACGGTGTCAATGTGACACCGACAAGGACTTCCGGTTCCCGGTGCAAATCGTTTTCATTTCCGGTGGTACACTTCACAACGATTCCGAGCGGAAAGGTGTTACTCACGTACAGTTCCGCTTCGATTGTGGGATAATTCCGAAAAAAGAACCAGTCATATATCAAAAGTCTAAACAGGGTTCCAAATCGAACTCGAAGTTCAGAACATTGTGTTTTGTGTTGGAAGAAAAACGTGCAATCTCCCGCTATACACAATAGACTTACATATTAAGGAAAAGGTGTATTTATAGTCTGATAGTGCCTTGAATAACACCAGCAGGTGTGGGAAACGTGGGAAAACTGAGGCCATAAATATGACTGCTGTCCGACAAGAGTCTTTAGACTTTTCATTCACACCCTTCTATACCCCAAATTTGAGAGTGACAAGAATGACGAGAGTCATGTTGAAAGACTGGCAGTGATCTATGCACTGTGAGCTTTTGGGTCAGTATGTCAGCAGATCCCATTTCTGGCCAGTTTACTAGGGCAGCTGAGTATGTGAGGACTGGCAGAGGACGTGTGTAGATGGCTCTGATCTTGTTCCTCCCATTCACATGGCTCTTTAGGACCTGTCTTACTCTTGGGAGGCATTTGGATGTTGCTGTCTCCATAGTCTCCGCCTCATGGTTCCCATGTGATCGGAGGATCCCCAAGTGCTTGTAGTTGCTCTGCATGTCTGTGGCCTAGTGGTAGTTCAACTCCCTCTGTCTTTATCATTTCCACTCTTTTTACTATCATCCTGATGCTCTTCTCCAGATCCAAACAACATCGCAATCTTCTCACTGTAGTTCCTGAT
Source organism: Arapaima gigas (assembly GCA_900497675.1). Classification (NCBI taxonomy): domain Eukaryota; kingdom Metazoa; phylum Chordata; class Actinopteri; order Osteoglossiformes; family Osteoglossidae; genus Arapaima; species Arapaima gigas. The sequence goes on along the minus strand of UFQX01000322.1, from coordinate 230,911 downwards.
CAGGTGGTCCACGGAGTCAAAGTCCTGATCAGACACTCTTGAGACTTTATCAATACCTACTCTAAGCGTTAATCTGGCTCAAGGGATCCAGGCCTTCTTTCTCATATCAGCAGCTGAACCATGGAAGGTGTTTGCATGCACCTTCCTTGGATTCTATTTCTATAGGTTTCAGTTGTAAATGCATGCGATTTGAGTCTGAACATCTGCATTGTATATGATCAATTAATCAGTTTTAACATTTTATATGGCTCTTGAGCCAAAAATGTTTGCCCACCCTTGTGTTAGGAGAATGTCTGAATCAGATAGGAGATGTAAGTACCTGCTGACAGATAGCAGAGGTTACTGACATGAGGAGATCCTACAAGTGGCTGGAAAAGAGTTGCATAAGGAGTTAATTGAACCCCCTTACAATCCCCCCAAAAATGAAGAGCAAGGAAAGCACATTAGTGGTCAAATACTCAGATTTTATTTATTTTTCCGGCTATATTTACAAAAAAGCCATATGTACAGTAAAAGTATCATACAAGAGCTCACCAGCTTTGGACCTTAAGCAGAAGACACAATCATCTCATATTAGTACAATACAGTGTGACAGCAGATCTATGGTTGGTAGCCGAGGTCCTGTACAGAGCAGCAAGGGTTTGAACACAATCAGTTCTGTTACTCTGGCTTGGCGTTACCACCTTTCGGCTGAGAATTTTCCAAATTTGAATAATATGATTTAGACCAAATTAAGAAGCTGAATTTAAGAAAACAGACTTGGTCTAAAATCATATATCGTGTTGCAACTGAATTTCTAACATTTGGCAAAACTGTATAGACTCCATTCAAAATGTGCAATAAATTTTTACTGTCATGGCACTTAATATAGTGTTTGCACAATGTTTTTGAACCATAATTGTGTTCTTTGTTGTACTGTACAGTCCACGGTGTTAAGTAATAATTTGCATCCGGCGACTTTCTGCAAATTATTCATGTAATATGCCACACAATATTCCACCGTCTACAAAATGTGCACATGCTTCTGCTGGATGATGTAGTTGTGTTACTAAATACATCCTTCTATTAAAAAAAGAAACACTAATTCTGCTCTCTAGACTGGACGGAAGAAGTGATTTCAGAAGGAGACAGGATGCAAGGCAGACCACCGTCTTGTCATCTGTGACCGGCTGAATGCACGAGTTCTACCTTTTAGGGTTACATTGCTCAAAACATTCTGTCTTCTGTACAGCCTCCACTTCATGCAACAAAATATTTTAAAGGCAACCTTAATATTTTATATATATATTAATGTTTCTTTACATGTTTACGAATACAGTCACACATGTTTCTTTCACCTGGATGACTGAAGGAAAAAAGCTGACAAAATGTTCATAATGGCATAACTGATGCTGACCAATAGGTGGGTTTTATTTGAACATAATCAACTTGATCATGTCACTAAAACCATATTGATAAACAACTTCTTATTTAGAACTGTGCCCAACTGCAGCATCGCGCTGTTGAGTGTGGGTGAAAGTACGGCGCACTGACAGGTGGGGCAGAATGGGGTTCTGTTATAGGCACACAGACACCTTAGTTCAACTCGACTCACGGCAGCAGGTGGTGGCGTTTAACCTACACAAAATATACATATAATAATCCATAAAAATACACAAATACACAATTAACGTTTTAGGTACAAAGTTGTGCAGGTGGTATCCTTTCCTTGCAGCATCTATCTCCTGGACCAAAGGCAGAGCAAACCTGTGTGCCAGGGCCACGCAGTGCATACACACAAACAAGCAAACAAACAAAGATATTTTGAGTGTAGAAGAGATGCAAGCCACAAAATACACAAAGGACAGGTAGTCTCACAGAGGGGCCTGCGTGCTACATCTCTGGGCCAAGCTGTCATCCTAAATGACCAGAGTGTAACTACACCAATATAAAAACAACATTCCACCTTTACACACCCTGCACATCCAGAACATCTCATCCATTCACTCAGTCATTCAAGGCAAACTGGTCCCCAGAACGTTCTTTAAGGAACTTTCTGTAAAACACAAATTTAACTGATTTCTCAAGATACACTGGCATAAAGCTGCATTAAAATTGTGCTCTAACGCGTCTCTATTAAGACAGATTTTCAAAATACGTTTTAAATACTCATCCAATGGACGGGTTTATAATTTAACGGCCAAATTTTTTTGAATCAATAACAGGAACAAAAGAAATCGTTACCCATCGTCATCACTGGAGATTGTGTTTCTATAATATTCTGAGTCTTAAGTGATTTTTTTGTTGGTTATGTCTGCGTGGTGTTTCTGTTACCTGTGTGTCTACCAGATGTATCTACAAATTACTACAGCGTTTCTCTTCCTCCTTCAAGGCTGCTAACTCAGACATCTTGGGTTCAAGAAAGAAAGGCAACCAAAAAATGTGTCAGAATTCCGAAACTTTACATCTTACAGTTTAAACACACGGGATCTCTACAGTGTGATGGTCCTTCCCATTGTCCTGTAACCAAACCTGTGTTTAATCCACCTACCAAATACGGATCACCTGTAATGTTAGCAAACAGTTCAGACGGTCTGGACTTTGTATTATTATCTCTCAGAAAAAGTAAAATGGTACAGATTCATAATGTCTGTACTTATTGCACGGAAAACACTGTACATTTTACTGTGTTGTACCGGCCTGGGCAATAGGATATTCTGTGACCAAGGCACTGTCTTCCATAAAAAGATGTTCTGCTGATCCAGCTGCAGCTGTGATACTAACTAGGGAGATTAATCTTATAAATACAAACGCAAAACACTTTTTAACCACCCGGTACAGTCTATGGGGGAAAGTCATGCGAAGGTCACAATTTTTATCACATTTAAAGCTTCCAGGTTAGGAGTGCATCTGCTGCAGAAGAAACAGCAATGCAGCAGCGCTCATCTCACACTCTACTTACACTTTTCAATAGTTTTGCTCCCTGTTCATGGAACAGACTTTATCAAACACAAATAAATTACATTTTACTAACACAAACCCTCTTATAATTAAGTGAAACATTCCTATTTGTATACAAAGATATACAGATACCGATTATCTTGCTCTTATTGTCTTATTGGGTTTGTTGCTTTGTCACATTTGAGGAAAAGAGACCAAATCTTCAGTGGGACCATGTGGTGACAGAAGGAATACATGAATAATCTACAGAAGACACTGTCAACCATGCCTGCAAGTAGATCTCCTGGTCACTGTCCCAGCTAAGTAAAAGATAAAAATAATTTAGAGAAAAGTCAAAAGACTCGGCATAATGATTTGATTCTACGGAAGAAGCACGTGTTGGAAAGCATGGTTATCACAAAGAGACAAATGAACATGCAATATGAAAGCAAGTGGGCAAATGCTAAAAAAGAGATGTTTTTATGGCCCCAAGAAGGTGTGGTAGCTAACCCTTTAGCTACACGTTCACAGTTCCAGGCCACATGCAGGCCTCACAGTGCCAAGGGTCAGCTGGCCTCCTCTCACTCCCTCCTTTTCCTGCTTCTGGTCACTGGTGGTCACAAAAACATGAAGATGCTTCATCTCTCGGGAGAAGGGGTCTCTCACTACAGTGCTGGGAAGACACAGATTTTAGACAGATTCACTGAGAGATGGTCCTCCGCCTCTCACAGTGCACTTCCAAAGTGGGGCTACACAGAAACCGAAGGGTATTCACAAGAACTCATACTGACAATAGGCTTCTTTCCTATTAAACTCACAGAAAGACAAATGGATTGTGCAGATTAAAACACTGGACAACAGGCACACATTTCATTAGTTTTCAGAGATGGTTTGGAAACAACTGAGATGGTTTGGAAACAACAAGAATTGCTGACCTGTTGATGAACCTCCAAGAGACATCTGGACAGAAGAAGTTAGCAGTTCTGCGCAGAGCATAAGATTGCAAGAAGAACAACGGTGTTACCAAGGGAAACATTAGGAAGACCAAAAGGAAAATAAGAATAGAATGGAACCTTGGGGCCCCTTTCAAAGACATGCAATGCAACCCCACGTGTCTTACTATAAGAACACTATCAGTCACCCTTGTGAGCATCTATCTGAAGAAGATATAATTGATCATCCAGAACCTTCATTACATACTGAGTTATGTGCACCCTCAATGACACGCTAGTCCAGTACAGGAGAATCATACATACACTAATTCACTATCTTCAAACCACATACACACAGAAACATGTAGTCACCATTTCACCTGAAACATTTTGAAATGTTGGAGGAAGAGGAGCACCAGGAGGAAACCCTTGCACAGAAGATGCAAACAACACACAGACTAAGGTGGGTTTGAACACACGTCCGAACCTTTAGCCCAAAGCTATGAGGCATCATCTGTACCTGCTGTACCATCTATGTTTTTTGAACTAGTCATCATCTACTTATCCTGCATTTTAGATGTTCCATTCTTTAAACCATCAACTCAGTACAGCGCAAGAACACAAGCAGGAGATGCTGATGTCTGAGTAAATACTAGAAGCTTGGGAGTTGGGAGAGGACAACAGCTGATGACATGAGAGCTTCCTAGCACCCACTGGAGGACAGACAGTGCGCTCTCACCGATGATGCCTTGGGCTCCTGTGGTCGTTCTAACTTGATGCGAATCTCCGTTCTGGATGTGTCGGTACCTCTACTCCCATTCGGGTGCTGGGATCTCCCAGTGGCTGCAGTAAATACACACCCCACTGTGACGACAACCTTCCATTGTCGAGGGCTGATTTGATAACTGCACTTGTAACAGTTAACGGAACACTTTTACTGCATCGTTGTACAGTCCAGGTCCTTCATGCTACACTACTTTGCACATTTTTGCAATCTTGGCCCCTTTGAAGGCCCCTATGCTGACCTGGAGAGTTACCCCGGCCAGGGTTGCTGGTGTTGGTCATGCTGTCCTCTAGCCACATGCTGTAGGTCAATGAATCACGTTTGTGGGGCGTTCCTGCTGAGGACAGGCTCTCCTGGAAAGTGAGAACACCCACAAAGACAGATATATACAAATACATACACACACACACACACACACACACACATTAATTCAGCCTCATTTTGGACTCACTCTTCTGTGACATGCACCATCACAACAATCTGATCATCTGATCACACTGTAGACAGTGTTCAAGTTGCAGCTTGTCTGACTTTGCCTCTACAGTACATTACATGACACGGGCTTTCCTGCAGGCACTGATACCCACCATGCCCGTGTCGTACTCCTCCGCGGCCTCTGTCTCATTCTCCTCCACCACACTGGCAAAGCTGCTGGCATTGGACGAGGAGCGCGAGAGGTCGTGACCCTCAAGAATAGACGGTGCCCTGCAAAGCACAACCAGACGAAACATCCTGCATGACTTACACGCTAAGTATTGCCCCGATGGCGATGGTCCCTGAGCTTATGATGCAACAGCTGATCACACTAATGCATCTTTTACAGTAAATTTGGCTCTTGTGCTGATTTGTCACCTGTTCTTGGTGGTGGGCACCTCGGGTGAGCTCTGATTTGATGAGTCTTCTGATTTGGGGTCCTGCGATACGTGGCCGCTGTCAGGGGTCTTCTGCGTGCTGGGGGAGCACTCACGGCTGGGAAGGGAGGAGGAAGAGAATGTCATAGGATGGAGAGATGTTTTTCAGCGTAGGTTCACAAAGACAATGCAAAGGTCACTGGTTCTGATCTGAACTACTTCGAGTACTTTGGTGTCGGGTGCCGTGTTTAAACTATAGATTTCCGCTTTACTGAAACAGATCTAATGCACCTTAGGATGAGGTGTCAGGCAACTATCGGAATGTAAACAGAACGGTGCTGTCATTCTGTTCCCGCTTGGATTTTGACAGATGGCATAACTTTCCCAATTCCTTTTATATTTAAAAACAGGTAATTGCTATATATAGTATAGGGGCTTCTTATTGGGTTGTCCCACATGTGGAATTATACACTTGCCTCCCAGCAGCCCATCAGTCCCCCCTGAGGGATTTGCCAGCACCATCTCATTCTCACCTCCTCACAAGCACATGCTCGCTCATTCTCACCTCCTCTCCTGTACCTCCTGGATGTTCTCGATCCCAATGGCGCTGCTCCTGCGGGAGGTAAAAGTGCCGGATTTCTTCCTGGTGGGGCTCTTTCCGGGGATTATTAGCGACTGCAGAGCGAACCCAGAGAGGACAAGTTAGCCCTGAGCACTTTGGGATGATGCCGTCTTCCCTGACAATTTTACCGTATTGGAAGTGCTAATGAAACTATGACTGACTGACATCTCCTACACCTTGTTTACCATACTACACATACTGGAAAAGTCGGCATGGAGCTGCTTGACTAACAAAGTGGATAATGCGCATCTTATGAGTAAGTTCCTCTGTTTACACTGGCTGTGTTATTCAGCAGAGGACAATATAATACAGTCGCATCTGAGCTGGAACCTGAACTCTGGGTAGGATGGTTTTGTGCACTTAGATTCAAGTCACACAGCCAGAGGGGAGGGCAAAGCAGTGGATGGAGGACAGAAGACAAATTCCAGGGCTTCAGGGGAATACAGCAGGACTGCTTTGTTCACTGAATCCAAAATAGACTCAGCTGAGCTGCGTGGTTTTGAAAATCACACTAATGGCTATTGGCTACGTTTCAGTTGCACATTTGTGCGCCTATTGGTCACGAGGACGCATGCAGTCAATAACGGTGCGTGAGTTTGGGCGAAGACACAACAATACATACTGATGGCGAGGACAGAATGAGGTATAAACAGTCATAAGTATCACACCAAACAAAACAGCAGAAATCACAAGGATTGGTGACAGGCAGAGGGTGTTTCCGTTGCGAGAGGCTGTGCCAGTGCTAATCCTTCAAATAGCTGATTTTTCCTTCAGTGTAAGATCACTGCAAAAATCCCCGGTAAAATATTTTGCCAGTTAGATAGCTGTTGGATTACTTTTCCTAATATTGACTAATGTACGCACATTAGCAATCTGCCGTTTTGCCAGGCTATATATTTATTTACGAGATGTTCCTGAAACCCAGCACACATTTTGATGGAGATATGTGGTGAAAGACTTCTAAGCCCCTCTCTCAATCACATTCGTCTCTTGTAGATGCATAGAATGCCCTTCATAAGACACTTTAAGACTCAGCATTGTAGCCGGAACAATTTGGGAGATACTCTTAAAACGATGTCCTTTAGAGTGGACAAAAATAAATGGCTGGAAATCACGAAGATTTACAACATTCTCAGCCTGGTGAGAAATTTACTGGCATTTTTCCTGCCTACAGCCAGTCAAAGTACCATATGAGCGTAATTCAGTAAACACAATACATATAGTATCACGTTCTGATGTTACTGCGAGACACAGTAATGCCTTTAAGAGCTTGTTAAGTTGGTCGGGTTCTTAGCTATATCTTCTCGTGATATGAGTCACGCGGTGGCTGTCAGACAGGGTAGAAATATGGTAGTTAGTGTTTGAAATGACAAGTGGTGCGAAGTACATGGGTCACGGCAATGCTGGGTGCTGAGACGACACGTGATGTGTCGCAAGGCTGCTGGAACAGATCGGCGATCTGATGTTGAAATTTGAATAAAGAGATATAAGAAAAATCATCCCTTAGTGGGATTGTTGAGGTTCTTGTGATCAGATCTGTTTTTTCAAGACATGTGCGAAGGGCTGTTTAGTTACACAGTCATGCACAGAGACACCGAGACACAGAGTGAATGAGTAGTGAGGGTTATACGTGAACCTCTTCTGTCGTTCCTAACCCTATGGCACTGCTGCGGCGCCCACATCTACTGGGACTTTTCCCTGGGACGAGCAAGGACTGAGTCGCACCAACATTGGGAGAGAAGGACAAAGAGAAAAAGGGATGAAGAGTAAGAGGGGCACAGATAAGAGGTGTGGGAGAGAATGAGAGGCAGTAAGGGAGGGGTTGGACAGAGAAAGCGAGAGAGATACAGAGGTAAGAGGAAGGGAAGGAGGGAGAGAGAAAAACAAAGATGTTGAGAAGGAGTGAGAGAAAGAGGGGAATAGGAAGGAGAGAAAAATACACCATGAGATCACATGCAGCAGGAAGTTTTAAAACACTGCAGGTAACATCAAAGCATAGCAGGTAATATTGAACCTTACCAGTACCAGTTAGTGTTAAAGTATGGCAGTTAGCATCTAAATGTTAAAAGGCACAGAATCACAGCTAGAAACAGAAAAGTGCATCAAATGAAGGCAAAAGCAAATGAAGGTCCGCAGGGGGGGGGGGGGGNCCAATGCACTTGATCGTGCAACAAGCAGCAGTAATGCATTTCCATGCGCGCTCCCGCGGGGGGGGGGGGGGGGGGGGTGAAGGGGGGGTGGGGGGTTTGGGTCGGGAGGACGGCTGAAAGACCTGGTCCTGCACAGAGGAGCAGAGAAGTCACAGGGTTAGAGATCAGAGCAGTGGGGAGGTTCCGGTTACACCCCACAGCCCCAGTGTGCTCACATTTCAGCAATAACATACATGGTTCTGTGTATATACAGAAAATATTTAAAGCCCCTCTTTGTCCTTTATTTCGCTGTACGTATTTTTAGAAAATTATTAATTATGGTTGCATAGCAGACTGTCTTCAATGCAACCAGTTTTCAACATAACACCAGGTTTATTCATATATCAGGATATGAACCATTTCTCTGAAGGGAGGGGGGCTGCAATCAGTAAAACATCATCCTGTTCTTAGGACTAACATGCTTAAAAGGAGCGCTGTTGTGTTGCGAGAGAGAAGATGCTCATGAGAGCCGGTCCAGGAGGGAGCTCCATCTGTCAGTCTGGCTCTTGAAGCAGTCTCTCCCTGGCTCTAATGCAGCACTTACCTGGGCGTGCCGCCACAGAGTGGCCCCAAGAGCACAGGTGCACCACGGGGGCCCTGGGACGTGATGGTGACAAGCGCAAATGGCACAATGAACAAGAAGCAAGCGTAGAAAAGCAGGCGCGGCTGAGAGACACGGGTCCGCTTGTCTTCATGCAGCTACACGTGGGGCGGGGGGTGTTTACTTACGGCATCATGCAAGGTGGGGGGGGGGTGCGGAAGGCCCACGTGATGCAAGCGGAATTTATGTTATTCTGTAGCTACATTTTCACTGAATTTGTCGGGGGGGGGGGGGCAGAAATCAAAGATAAGGGATAACCTGAACAGGCTGTTAGGTGTGTGTGGGGGGGGGTTAAAAGAATTAGCAGAGAATTAGAGAAAGAGATGTTTGGGATACAGGTGTGTCAGTATTTGGTGATACTCACAGTCACGATCAAGTTAGAGGCTGCAGCCTCAGATACTCAGAATCTCCTCAGTCTCCAGGGCTGGAAACATAACAGCCAACGCTGCAGCATCCAACCCCTCTACGGGACCTTTCTCGCCCACTTCCTACTTAATACCTCTGCAATTATAATGCTTATATGTAGGACTATGGATTAGCAAAGTGGAGAAAGGACATCTGTAGCTACCAGCAAATTTTGTGACTAGGAGAACCTCTTGGCATCTTGGAATGGCAACAAAGTATGCAAAAGAAGGTTGTGGTTTATCGATAGCACGCAACTGTAATTGTGAAGGCATCAAGAGTTAGATCCCAACTGTTATAAGTAGAATTTTATGTACCTAAAGTAAACCTGTAAATAGCTTTGGAGAGACGTGTCCACTCCATTAACAACAGAAAGTAATGTACATGTGAAAGTGAAAGGGGGCTTTATCTTCTCTGCTGAAATCATAACATATCTTTCAGATTATCTGAATATGTGTGTACAGTCAATAAGTTTTAAAGCTGGCCTCTGTGTGGCACTACTGTGGTTGCAAGCCATCAGTAATAAGAGATCAGGAGCGTGGCACAGTGGCCAGGTCTGGAACTTTCCTTACTTCACCACTCAGAGCAACAAGCACAGTAGGATGAAACTGTGCTGCAAACAGTTCTGTAAATGTGCTACTTTTTGGACTAATATAGATAACATATTGGGATAAATTTAGTAAGTTTACTTTTCAGCAGTTGGGGTTGTCGGGGTGGGGTTAAGCGAGGTTGAGGAGGGCCAGCTGTGGGCTGCTCAGTTTCAATGTAGTCTGCACTCCTTTCAAAGCAGGGAGGGGGTTGGCTTGTACTTACTATCCCAGGGGTTTTGGGGGCCTCTGGCGTGTTGTGGGCAAAGCTGCTGCTGTGACTAGTGGAGACCGCATGCGGCTTCCTGTTACTGAGCCCCATGGCATCCATGGACTGGCTTCTGCTGCGGATCACCCGCTACAGAGAGAGACGTAGAGACACACTGAGCCGACGACGCCCTGGGGGGGGGGGGGTTTACCCTAAGAGGAAGTGGTGATGGAGAGAGGAAGGGACGGGTGTTCGTTGACCTTTATTCTGGTGTCAGCTCAGTGCTCAATGGGTGTGACTTGCTACTATGGCACCTATGTGCGCTGAGATGAGGCGTGAAAAGGGGGGGGTATGCGAGGGGTGGCAGCGGTCACGAGAGGGCATGCAGAGCGCAACACACCAGCTGGTTAAGGACAAGCCATTCAAACATGTATACCTCTGGGCTCAGCCATTAAGTTGCTCTCCAGAACCTTAATGGATATTGATTAAGTATTACACTCAAGTGTCCCGTATTCGCTTAAGTACCTTCCCACATCCCTGGGTAACAAGATACTTTTTACTACACATGCTGTGATCTCAGAGACTGACAACCCTTTGTGTTGCAGTGAGGGTCTGTTAGCCACCCGTAAATAATCCTTAGTCTAAATCCACTTCAGGAGTCTGGATCACAGCACTTGTTTCATGTAAATAAATCACACCAACCTGTTAATGGTTAAACTGGTTTTCAGCAAGGATGTCCTGCCCACCCACCTGACCTGTGACCCCTTGCCAGTGACCCGCAGCTACACCATTTTTTTGTACCTTGAAGGACTCGAAGAAGCCCCCTCCCCCTCCAGCTCCGTTCTCTAGTTTGTCCTCATCGGCCCCCAGCCCCATCATTGACTGACTGTTGATGTGCAGCTCCTCATACAGGGTCTCCAGGAGGGCGGTCCGGGTGCGCTCCTGCTCAGGGATGTACACATACAAACATACAAAGACACAAACAGACACGCGCGTGTGTGAAGACACAGGGAAATCCCACACACAGCCACAGAAACATGCACAGACAGACATAGAGACCAAGCAGTGACATTTAAACATAGACACACATACACACACACACACACACACACACACACAAATAACAACACACATACACAGAGGCACAGACACACAAGCACAGAAAGCGCATCTGGTGAGCTTTTCCTTGGGTCAGTTATGCTATTAAAGTATGTATTCCTGTCTGTATTTGTTGGTTTTCCAAACACATCAGTCATACAAACATAAACATGCCAAAAGCATCTCCAACAATCCAAACAGTGCCGTTCACCAAAAAGGGCTCTGTTAATTTGCATACTGACACAAAGGTTTCTTAAATGTTGCTCTTGGTCATGGAAATTGCCTAAAATCACTGAAGAGCCAGATACACTCCTTCCATGACTTGACAACATTTGACTTACAAGCTTTCACTTCTGGCAACCTATACAAATATCTTTATAATAATATGATATGATTCTAATCTTATCTAATATGATTTTAGATCCAACAAAGAAAATGAAATGGACAAAAACATTGGGATCATAAACCTAATACTTGGTAGCACATCCTTTGGAGACACTAACTGCACTCAAGCACTTTCCGTGGCTCTGAATGAAACTCCTACACTTCTCCCCTGGTAGTTTGGTCAACTCCTCTTGAAGAAACTGCTCTAGTTCTCTCAGGTTTGATGAGTGCTTCTCCCAACTGGCAATTTCAGCTCTTTCTAAAGATGTTCTATGGGATTCAAATCAGGACTCATATCAGGCCACTGCAGAATTGTCCAATGTTATCCTCTCATCAATTCTCGGTGCTTTTTCACGTCTGTTTCGGGCCGTTATCTTGCTGGAGGACCCATGACCCTTGACTGAGACACAGCTTTCTTTTTCTGAGCTGTACATTTCACTCCAAAATACCTTGAAAGCCTTCTGAATTCATTGTGCCCTGAACTGGTGCAAGGCACCCAGTAGCAGTGGCAACAAAGCAATCCCAGAACATCACAGAGCCTCTTCCATGTTTCACAGTAGAGATGCTGTTCTTCTCTTTGAAAGCTTTGTTATGTTTTCTGTGAACATAGAGTTGGTGACACTCACCAAAAAGCTCTAATTTTGTTTCATCTGTTCAAAAGGACATCCTTCCTGAAGGACTCTGGCTTGTCAGCATGCATTTTGGCAAACTGCAGTTGGTCTTTTTTGTGTTATTGGGTCTTCCTGGGTTTTCTACCGTGGAGTCCAATTTCATTCAGACAGCAATGGATGGTGTCACTTGAAACTGTTGCACCTTTAGCTTGAAGGTCAGCTTGGATGTGTTCTGTTGTTTTCCTTGGTTCTTTCTCCACCATTTGAACAAGGCCTTTACCTTCTTCCTAACATCCTTAGACAGCTCTGCTTTTCCTTCTCTTTTTCCATGAGTAGCACAAAACAACAGAGTGAGGACTTTTCTCCATTTAAACTGGCTGAATGAGTGTTTGTAAGACTGAAGACACTTGTGGTGGTAACTAAAAGACTATAGTCTGCTTAAAGTATCAATACAATCATTTCTTGTAACCTTTAAAGGTACCAATACTATTGTCTTTTAGAATATCTTTGCAGAATAAGCAAGAACTCAGTTCTTTTCCAAGCTTTTTGTTTTGTTCCACTGCACAGCAAAGAAATGTATGTATGGACGACAAAAGACCTTTTCATTTCAGCACTTTTCAGGTAAAATGGTGCATTATTTAGATAAAATGCAAGGGTACCAATAATTTTGGCCATGTCCGCATATACCGAAATTTTTTATTGTATTTGAGTTTCTGAGCCATTTTGGATGCCGCTCAGAATGAGCTAGAATTTTCCCCGTAAGAAATAACGGTATTTGTCATTTCAATTTTTGAATTTTTGCCTGAAGAATCTGAAATAGGTTCATAAGTCGAGGAATTGGTGTACTGTATACCGGCACGCAGAGCTGCTCAAACAGCATAATGCGAATGAGACTGAGTGAAGCCTCACTGCTGACACATCTCACCTCCAGTTTGGCAAACTTGTCTGCTCTGTAACAGGCATATTCAGCGTTGATGAGCTTTGTCATTAGGAACTCATGGAACTCGGGTCCCTAAGAAGGAGAGAAACATGGTCTGAATGACAGGGAGGAGGAGAGAATTACAGTTGAAGCGAAACACTGTCAGAAGAGCATTACAAACAAACTCCCACTGATACACGTTGCTGGTTTTATAACTGTTGACTCAACAGGCTACAAGATTTTTTGCATGGAGATCCAGTTATTGTTCTCCAGTGTGACTTACATCATAAGGTTTGTATACTGAGCTATTTACAGTTATTTGCCCATTTATACAGATGGGTTATTTTCATTGGAGCAGCTCAGGTTTTTATCTTGATTTTGAGTACTATAGCATATGCAGGGATGTGCCTCGAGACACTACTTTCCTGGTGTGTGGGCTCACACTTTTGACTGGTACTGCATGCACTGACCTTTCTGAACACGGCAGGGTCTGGAAGCGGTGGACCAAAGAAAGGAACGTCATCTCTCGCAGTCACTGACACCTGTGGTGTGACAGACCGGGCGATATCCCATGGTCAACACACATTCCCCACATGACTCCCAAACACACTGGTCTCAAGGTTACTGCAGCTGAAGGGCTTTGGACTTTTTATTGGTTCGTGTGCACCTGCCTTGTACAGCACGTTGTCTGAGCAGGCGTTCTCCACCTGCACCACCACGTAGGCATGCAAGAAGTTGGAAGCGATCATATCCGGCACGAAGGGAGTGCTCTCCTCCTGGAATACGATGGCAACGATGTCATTGCCGATGTGCCTCTTCCTCTGCAGCTGCAAGGCAAGGGAGGCCACAAACAACACTGTTAGAGTCTGCATGTCATACAGCATGTTCTCTCTGAGCCTTTTTCATCCATTAGAAAAGGAATATGTCAACACTAGATTAGATCCCGATAACTGCCATAGTAGCTGCAAACCCCAAATGTCATGCAAATGAGCAGAAGATGAGCACTGCAACAACCAAGCGTAAAAGATATTAAAGGACGTAGCATATTTTGGAACAAATATTCATAATATTATATTTATTCCCAGTTCCATATAATAACGAAGTAGAGATGTACAGAACCAAGGTACATTTTTTAAAGTGAATGCTAATGTAACAGGTACCATTGTGCTGACCTCCGGGTGTGACTGTGGGTTCAAAACCTTGTTTCCATTATAGATTTTGACTACTCTGACACTGCAGTTGGACAAGTGGTTACTGACAAGGAATGAATGCATGGATGCCTCAACAGTGTGCAACGGTTCTTCTGTGTCCTGTGTGGCTCTGGGCAAAATGCTGTGCACAAATAAAACCCGGGTAGAGAGTGAGCCGCCTCTTCTGTTAGCAAAGTCCTGAACCGCCGTCAACTTGCCAAGGCCTCACACACAGGGCTCGCCGCCAAACTATAATTAGAACAGTTTTCTGAGTTTCTTCCAAATTGATATTAATAATTTGTGTGGTCACAGTCACTGTTCCAGTTTTCTGCATGCAAATGAGAACCGCTGATCACTTCTTGGAAATGTACTAAACCAACAAACGGCACGGAATGAACAAAGAGCGCAGCTGTCTATGTGGTGCCCCGGAGCGTTCATCCTGAGATCAGCGAGTGAGCGTGTTCCTGTGTGCTTCACGGCTCAGTACCAATGCCAAGCATTCCTCTATCTGGTATCAAGGATGCAAAACAATATGTGTCTCCCCCCAGGCAGAGGAAAATTTATGTGGGCAATTTCACGGGTCTGGTCTTGTGGCTGTGTTAGTGGTGAGATGCCATCAAAGTGAGAAAGCCATGTCTACACACCCCTCGTGGAGTTGAGATATACTGTGTCTGCACAGGGCTGAGAGACAGAAATCAGATCATCACAGGTTGCTCATCATAAGGAGCCCAGTACTTGAGAAGACACATGTTATACAACCTTCTGACCAGAATGTTAACAGCTCAAGTCCCAGGAGAGGTTGTGCTGCTGCAGCCCGTGAGACATCGTCTTGCGTAAACTGAAATGAAACAGAAGTACCTGCTGGGTGTCTCCCTCTGTATAGGGCAGCTTGGTGGACACGTGGAACATGATCTCCTTGTTGCGGAAGTTTTGGTACACAGACTCAGTGCCCGTCTGTCCGTGGGTCACGTCAAGTCCTCCTCGAAAGCTGAAGAATACAGCCAGGAGGTTAGTGTCCCCATCAATGCTGTATGACACACTAAACATGCATGGAAACCATGGTAAGGAATAAAATAACTAAGTTAACCGATAATAATTAATGACAATCAATAAGTTTTATACAAACTTTTTACAACTTTGTTTAAAAATATTAAGTACTGACTGAATCAAAGAGAGCCAAAAATTTCCAATAAAGTGTTCTAAACTGCAATAATTTATATGCTTACAAGAAAATTTAGATTTCAAAATGTGGGACACAGACACAAACACCAACTCTGCAATTATTCAGTTATAGTTAAAATGGACCTAACCCATAAAAACCTATAATGTACTTTAACTACCTTGAAAATAGGCAAAGAAAAGGTAACTACCATATATAAAGTAAGAGTTTAAAGTAAGAATGAAAACTGAGTGTAAAGTGTTTTCTTCATACAGTGAGTTTCGTGCAGTCTGTGGCATTCACAGCTTGGACTTGGAGAGCTGGCACAACACTGCAGCTCGAAAATGAGCCTGGCCACAGTCTCAGACTCTCGACACCTGGCCGGAATCGACACCTCATGGCTCTCTGTGTCCCTGGCGGTTTTCTCACTGCCTGCTCCGCTGAATCATAAAGGGCAGATTGGTACAGTGTGTGTAGGAGGCAGTCCGGCTGTGAGGAGACAGCTACACATAGGGTTGCCTGAGAGCTGGGCCACGGAACAAGTGTCCCTGGGCTTAGAATCATGCAAAAAGTTGTCTCCTTACAAGAAACAGATCATAAAACTGGAGCTGAATTCTCCTAGGGTCACTCCCTACATCCCCAAAACAGCTGTTGTTTGAGCGTGGTTCTCTAAAGCTGAATTAATGGGTATCACTACAAATTGCTTTGGATAAAAAGACTGGATAAATAACTAAATAATAACTAATGTGGGGGACATAATGAGCAATACGTCAAGGTCTGACAGCCTTCTCTGGAGTGTGCAGCTGAAGATACGAAAGATGCCAGGAATAACAGATGGAGGCCTGACTGTGCAGCCCTGAGGCCTGCCTTCCTGCATCCCCTACAAGCTCTCTCTGATTTGGCCTCCCTTCTGGACGTGCCTTCCCTCACTCTGCCTCTTAAACAGCAGCTTTCCTGCTGGATCCGGCCCAGGCTGCTATGAAACAGGCTTCCAAACTTTAACCTCACTGAAGGCCTGTGGGTAGAGCTGGGGTGAATTGTGCCATCTGGGGTAAATGAAGTGGGGGTATAATGTTCCAGGTCTTGGGGGGACTGGGACCGTGTCCCACATACCACTTGGAAACACATGTCCACTGCCCAAGGTGTGCTGTGTGCATCTAAATGCTGACCCTACACGTTACTTGGTTGGGAAAAGCTTTGTGAATTTCCCCTAATGATGGCAACTGTCAAAAGACGTAACATAAAAACAACAAGCTGACCAGCATCAGAAGAAAGCCACTATCAATATCTCTAATCACAGTATTTCTGTCTGCACAGTTTTTTACCTCGATAAATAGTTTTAAAAAAATAATAAAAATTAAAATATAGATATCCCTCGCAATCTGAACTCTCGCTATCTGAATATTCGTGACAGCAAACTGCAATAATGTGTACCTGAAATTCAGCATCCAAATTGAAAATCCACTATAATCAATATGCATCTGCAAACATTTCAAAGCGTGTGCTAGTAAAGTCATCTCAGTCTGCCATTATTGACGCAAGAAGCTGCGTATGATTTCCTGGAGAATCGCAAGAGGTGGGATCCTCCAAGAAGATTTAAGCACATCCTGGGTGAAGACTGAGAGAACTATCATTTGCTAGAGACATTGACTTTCTTGCTTTATTTTGTTCCGCTTTGTTCTGATGCCCTTGTTTTGTTTGGTTGTGTGTTTTGTAGATAGTATAGAGCAGAGTAGTGGGTAAGACTGCAGGTAACTTTATTCTGGCTTTTGCACTGTTCTTGCTTTTCAGTTGTGAAGCTCATTTTATAAAATAAAAGGGTTTTGGTTAGACAGGTTTCTTTTTGTTTTCTTTAACTGTCACCTCTGGGTTTGTTAAGAACTTGTATTGCACTGCAACACAATCACTGTGCCCAATTATTGTAAAATATAAGCACTTGTTTTGTTACACCCATCTGGTTGTCCTGTCATTCACAAAGAACTCGGTACAGTTTATGTTACACCCCACTATACCCCTAGACAGCCTTGGGGTCGTAACATCAGGAGACTGGCTCAGTACCCTTTAAAGTCATGCAGCTCAATCTTCTGTCCAAGGAACTCGAGAAACTCCACAAAGGCTGGGCTCTCCTCATTGTTGCCAAAAAGCTCCTCCTCTGAGGTCTGAAAGATAGCACAAAGCCCACAGTGATTCACAGCTGTTCACAGGTTGCTCTGCTACCCAGGCCACATTATTAACACATGTATAAAGAGTTATAAAATGCAACTACTGTCGTGATGTAAGGTGATGGAAGAAAAAACATAGCGATTACTTGAAGATGTCATTTGTTTCTTTATTTGTCATAAACATTTGAGGTGCACATTGAAGACAACATCTGATTGATATTAACAGTGACAATGTCCAAATGATATAAATAACTGAGATAAGCACACATGAATCCATGCAAAAGTGGCTTTAACAATTCTGACAGGCAAAATAATCCACTGAACAATATGAGCAAATGCAAAGAGCTTTTGGGTGCACTCAAGGACAACTTTGAGCACAGACATACTAATGGGTTTTCAGTAAGAAAAAAAAAAAACTTGCTATGTGACATTAGTAGAGACGGAACAGTCCTGTCAAACTCAGAGAGTGGAGAGATGGGAGAGAAAGGACAGGGTGAGGGCTTTCAAGGAGAACACGGTCCTGTGTTAGATTCTCCTTCCACCTCATAGCCACTGTCTTACCCCATAAGGTCCCCATATATTTCCCTGGAGAGTCTACTCAAATTTTTTTTTAACTTGTCTGTTCTGAAGATCCCTTACTCTCCAGGTTTGAAGAAGTGACCAAAGGCTGTTCAAAAAGGATGCCTGGGTCTTACCTGTGCGAACTTCTGGTAGATGACGCCAAACTTGAAGTTGTTGCTGATGACATGTTCATCAAAGGAAACAATGAGCCTGGAGGCCTTGGGGGAGGGAAGGACAAGTAAACAAGCAACCAAAATAGATATTTAAACCAAAACCAGAAACCATCTCCACCAGTTTTGTTTAAGAACTCTGAGACAGGAAGCTGATGGACTCAAGTAGAAGACCTTCTTGGTATCTTGGTCACTCTTTTGGTGGGCCAGCAGAGCTGGTACCTACTGTGCTGAACTGTTGCTGTGAAACATAAAAATGACAGCTCGCCTCTAAAATGGAGGTCGGACGACCAAATGGGTAGTTTTTTCAAAACATCATGAATTAGGCTTTGGTTTTTTAACACAGCTGATCATCTGCATGCATGAAGTGAACTTACCTTTGGGTACAGCACAGGGTAGAACCGGTCCACATTTACCTCTTCACAGACCAGCTGGGAATAAGAAAACAGGAGGAAAACCTTAAGCTCTGCTTTAATTTGTGGCTTTTAAACTAACAAACTGCTTCATATTTGTGTTTCTACATTCAAATTCTACCCCTAAGCACATTAGCATTCCTCTACTGCCAGCAATAACAGGAGTACCTGCAACGGGGTAACATAAATCATCCGTACTGCTCGTAGAAGATAGCACAATATCTCTGAACAGGGAAATTATAATCTCAAAGTTCCCTACCTGCTTCACTGCTGCATCTTACCTTGGCCATCTGGACAACATTAGGGAACTCTGTCAGGCAGGATATCGGGATCACATCGTGGTATGTTTTCAACTTATTGCTGAAAGAAAGCAAACAATGACTTGGGTAAACACAGAAACACACAGCAAACAACACACACCGTCAAACTGTAGAGTGAACCATAAAAGGAGAAAGTCAAATACTGCCAGGGTTATATACACTACAGACAAAGATTCCAATGTAAATTCTTTGAGTGATGTCCTCTCCTAACCACACAAAATCATTAGACTGATTTGTCTAGATGTTCCTGGTGAGCTCCAAGAGGAATAACTGTTACTTGCAAACTGGATTTACTGGAGTTTCTATTCTCCTGCTGATAACTTTGTAAAGACATCATTTCTTGGTGATGCTTTTCAACTGCCGTTACTAAGATATTGTTCCAGCCTCCGACTGTTTTGATCCAGATTTTTTCTGTCAAGTTTTCACCTAAAATATTAATTACTGTTTTATTTCATACTATCAGGTTACTCCTCAAATATTACCTGCTGTGGCAACTTATTACATGATTTAACTGTTTATCAGATGAGAAATGTTAATAGGCATAGCAAAGTACGGTCTTATTAACAAAAATACTTTAATATCAAGTATAGCTTATAATAGAGGATTATTCTACGGGATTCTCCTACGGCTCTTTCTGCCAAACTGGCAAAAGGACAGGTAAAAGGTAGCTGAAGAACACAGTAGACACAAACACCTGTCTGGACTGTCCTTCACACCTCATGAAGAGGGTCCTTCTGCTTTAAAATATGCCTTCTTGCTCAAATTCAAAGGTTACAAATTAGTCATCATGTGCAAAAACATTGATTTTGCATCATTAGCTAGTAACCAAAGTACAGAGGTGCCTTAAGCTGGTTTACCTCGTTCAGTTCAGGGGACAGATTCCCCTGATTCCCCATCAGCTTTATGTGTAGATTTTTTGAAAGTGTCACAGAACCATCTTTCATTTGTTATATGTTTTATGAACTCGTTGGTATTACCACTTAGTTGAGGTAGAACATCAGTAATTATGATGTTTTAATTCTCCCCCCGTGTAACCGCCATTCTAGCACCATTAGTTGACATGCAGCAGGCAAAGTCCCTCTTTTTGAAAGAGAGAAGAATTTGGCATGGCTGCAGGCAGCTTTTGGACAGATGCATGGTGAACCAGTCTTTATTTATATTAGCTTAGAGGGTGTAACATGTCCAGCATACATGTTTGCTCTCTGCTGCAGAAGACAGGGTCATTGACCGACTTCAGAAGTTTTATTTCAGCCGATATGAGTAAACATCATTTTTTTGGTGGCAAAGTAAAAATAAAAATAAAAAAAACAATTAAAAAAACTGAATACATTTTTATGCTGTAGAATAATGCAGTAAACAGAGCAGCAGGCTCATGTCTCATATGGAGTCCTGATGCATTAAGGTGCTTAGACTGAATTGCAGCTTTATAAAGGGTTAGGGTAACCATATAAAGTGCTTTGGGTAAAATAGAATAATTTTAAAAATAAAATGTTTACTCAATTGAAAAAAAATATTGTACATACATATCAGCTCTTGTAACAGGGCAAAGTAATATTTGCACTATAAAAGGTTGCTGGCATCCTGTCCAGGGTGTAGTCTTCTAGCCTAGTTGCCAGTTATTCCAGGATAGGCTTGGGAGCGTAAAAGATAGCAAATGGACAGGTATAAGGGTTTGCCATTGTGTTATTTTCATCTAGTCAGTGTGCATATGTGCATACGTGGGGAGAAAACATAAAGGAGATATGGATGGTAGAGCCAAGGAAAACAGGGAAAAACAAGCAGCTGTTGACATGAGGAGCAGGGCTGTGGACAACCACCGTACCGGAGCATGAGGCGAAGGTGCTCTTGGTCTCCAATCACGTCATATTTCACTGAGAAGATCAAATGGCCAAGGGCACTGTCCATCGAGTAGTAATTAAAGTGCTCCTAGAAAAAGAAAGAGAAGGATCCAAAATTGTTCCATCAAAAGTTTGTTTTGTGTAAAACAGCTGCTTCTTGTTACTGTGACCACGATGCATGACAAGGTCAGCGGAAATGTGCATTTTAATAAGCGAATACATGTCTGTGTCTGTGTTTGCTCAATGACAAGTGTGTTTGTGAACATTTAGCTGGGAGCTTTCTCATTTTTCCCATCGACGCTAAGGGAAATAAGAGGTACCGAGATTCATCAGCTGTAGGACAGCGGTAGAGGAGCGAATACAGAGACCCTGTAACAGTGGTATGGAGGGCTAGGAGAGAGGAAGGTGCTGAGGGTCTCCAGAGAGTGATGGTATGAACTTCGATGGCCAATAAAGTTTTCTTTGATTGGCACACAAGGGGTTTTTGTGCCAGAAGAAAGGGCCCCAGGGAGAGTCAGCTCCCAGGATCAGAACCATTTGATTCAGTTTAATTTAGGTACCGAAGTGAGGGGAGTCCAGTGTGAAACAGATGCCAGCTGAAAGCTCACTGTCACACCTGCGGGCTACGGGGGAGGGCAGCTGCCAAAGGGTGCTGTGCCACTCTGTGATTCCTTCCTGGCGTTTGCTCTCACCTTGCCCAGGAAGTGCTTCCTGTAGATCTTGGCCGTTGGGTTGTACTCAAGCTTGGCGCGCAAAGTTGGTGACAACAGCTGCTCATGTTCGGGGGCAGCACTCACATCGTGGTTGGTGCCTTCTATCCAGTACCCTCCAAATTGAGGCAGCAGGATCAAGGGGAATGGACTCTTGCGGCCCAGCACCTGGTGACCAAGGTAACAACACAAAAGATGTGTGAATGTTTGTAATAAAATGACAGAAGGCGACACCTTGAGTAGAGTTGCTTTATTAGATCTTTAGAGTGATTTACCTCATGGACACTGGGGTAGGGTATGTAGTCCTCTTCTGTCTGTGGAGAGAGAGCAAGAAAGCCTGATATCGAGCTGGAAATAACAGACCTCTACTTCATTCATGTCCAAAGAAAACAAAACATGCCATTTACTGATGACCAAGAATGCTTTCCAAAGGTATTTGCAATGCTTGCACAAATAAACATGTATTAATCACTCAATTTGCAGACGGTGGTCTCACACGTTTCTCTCTATACAGCTTGTCTGCCATGAAGACCATACATACAACTGCCTGATAAGCAGGCATGTGACAGTGGCTAGTGGGTGCCAAACACGGGATGAAAACAGGCTCAGAAATATACGACTGCTCTAAGAGGAGGTGGGCAGAAAGCGGAGGAAATCGCGAGCATCATGTCCTCATTGCACTTCCTAGAAAAAAGACCCAAATATTCCAAGGTGGGTTGCTGGGGACACATACATATGGACACAGAATGGACTAATAAAGGTGACACGTGCAGCTTAGTTTTCTTCAACAATGCTGTCAAAGAACCAATTAATCTACCTGCTCTGCTCCAAGCTGCCCTGGCTCAGATGACAAGAGTCACAGAGAAAATTAAATGCTGGAGGAATTATTAACATCTAGATGGTCGTTTTTACACAGTCAGTGGTGGCAGGCAGAATTATTTTGTAAGCAAAGTCAGACGACCGCTGCATGCAGATGGACAGTCTCAGAAGCTCCCCTTCTTGTCTGACTGTTGTACTAAACAAATTATCCATAACTATTATTTGGCTTTCATCTAAGTGCATCGGCTGCATCGGCTGACTCCGACTGCACACTTCACATGCGACTTCCTGCTCCTTTGCTCTGCTGGCTTGCAGATGAGAAGGGAGACTCGGGGTTTAGGATCAAGGCGACACTGAGAAGCGGGGCAATGCTCGTACTTTGAGGGGAGGTGGGAAGGAGCATCTCTGCTCGTCCATCCTGCTGCTCTGCAAAACAAAGCAAAGAGGAGACACAGTCACGCTGCTCCTGTGTTTCTCCTCCATAGCACAGCAAGTGGTACTGAAAACAAGACATCCGTTTTTCAGTTTTTGTCTTTTTCAGCCTTTCCTTGAGCAAATCACCTCAGGCAGGGTGTTTATTCACATACTCACAAAAAAGAAACATAAACCTACCTCACATCCCTCAGTTTTGCTTAAAAACATTAGACCCAAAAAACCTGCGTAAACATTCATGCAAACATAATCATACATTGAAACAGGTGAGGGATTAGGTGACAAAAGAGGCTGAACACGATGGAAGGCAGAGCTCAACTAACACACGTTTTCTGATAATCTGATGAGAGATACAGACATTAGCAGATAGCTGCAGGAGGTACAAACACCTAGTTTCACAAGGCTGAAAGAAGGCCACGTCGATGAGGAGGTGGCTTGTAAAACATAATGAGAGGGAAATGTAATTGATATATAGACGGAGAAAAAAGGAATGTGGGTATGAAAATAAGAAGACAGTGGGGAACCGTGTCACTTATAGAATGAGCCCTGCACAGGTGCAAGAGATTTGACTGAGGATGCCCTGGGGGGGGTCACAAAGATTAACCAAAAAGCACAGTATGCAAGATTCTTGTTTTTTCATTTTAGTGGCTGCCCGAAACAACTTAAGGTATGAAAGCATCTGATCCTAAGATATCATAAAAAGAAAATAAGTTAAAAATAAAAATAGTATAAAAAGTAAATAATAAAAATTGATAAAACCTAACAAAAAACTGTGCACTCCTGAATAAAGTCAAAAGAGAACATAATAATGCAGTGTCTGAGAGTATGTGCTGCAATGTGGTATTCAGTTTTTCTCTTATTATATCTTGACAGTTAAGTTCAATGACAACAAACTTCCCAGCAGGTTATACCTCATTTACATGTCCTACTTGAACGAAATACTTGAACTGTGAAACCAGATGGAAATGAAAAACTAAATGTGCTGTAAGAATGAGAAAAACCATCATACAATTAAAGTAATACTCCGAGAAATGCCCATTTAACTTACGACAATTTGACTTTACGAGGCGTTTCATTTGATACCACTACTTTGGCTTTCAAGGCATTTCATTACATTTACGAGGACTGGACTGGATTTTGCATGCATCACGACATTTGAGCCACCTCACTTAACTGCTGTGCTAAGTTCTCCATCTCCATTACCCCATGTTTGCTAGTTTCACCTGTTAGATTTTAGGTAATCATGGTCTCTGGTCAGGCTATTCAAACAATGTCAACTTGTTCATTAAGTATGCATTTATTTTCTTTCATGCCTTTTTTCTTTACTGTTCTGTTTAGATTTTTTGCATTACCACTTCAATTAATACGTAACCACTGAGAATCACATTTACATATTCGGTTTGTGAGCGTTTGACAAGTATACGGTGCAGAGCCAGAACAAAAGAGCTTGATCAGGGTAGACAGACATACAGTATTATGGAGTAGTTAATAAAAAGAAGCTGCCTTGTTATGTTGTGTTATGATAACTAATGCTAAATATTGAACTGTGTTCATTTTAACAGAATTTGGTGAAACTTTCCCAGAAATGGATGTCAGTTTTGGGGCTGACGAAAGCATAAAAATTGTTACTACTATTAAATAATGACAATTATCTCCTAGGTTCATGAGAGTTCACCTTATGAATATTTATTCAGGCACACATTGCCCCGATAAGGACTGTTACACAAAAAAAATCAGTGTGGAACAAGTAGGAAGGGACAAATTCAGTGTTGTTTGAAAGGTCAGTGGTTTAGAACTGGACAGTAGAGGATGCAGTAGATGTACACATTTTGCTCTCAAATGTGTATTTAAACGGTTAGTCTGAAAAAGTTGCTAGGAAATGTTAATAAAGTGCAGCTGAAGCAATGTCAAAAAACCTCCTTACCTGTATCTTCTCAATCATTGCAAATAGCTCTGTGGTCTAGAAAAAGAAGAGGTAAGATGAAAAGAGGACTTTGAAGGACCTCACATTCGCCTCCGGTGGTAACGGCCACCATTGATAGTCTTATTATTCTTTGTAGCTCAGTACAGACTTCAACATTATGGCCACACAGACAGTCTGTGAAATGTGAGATTGGCACCATCGTGCTTCAATACCTCACATATAAATCACTGTACGTAGGTGCTTTTGTAAAACCTGTATGCCTGTGGTCTGGGGTTGAACGATTAGTTTGAGACATTTAGTTTTAGAACATCATAACAAGACATCAGAAAACAGCGTTGGTTGAGGTGACACAAAAGCAATTTATGAATTCGTACTCATTCTGGAGCTCTGTCCACAATATTAAACAGCCAGTGTGACCTGCTTTACCACAACTCAAAAGCTCTTACAACCAGCAGTATCACTTAGAGAAGTACCTGCAAACAAAGTTCCAGTCAGACTGTAACTCGACCAGAGTGACCTGAGTGCGACAAACTGGACAGAAGAGAGAAACCAAAGCAAAACACAAAAATCCTACATCTTGGGGAAGTGCCGGCGAAGAGCTGGGAAGACAGGGCGCCTCATGTACTCAAACTTTTCACTGGTTCTGTGCAACACAGCAGGGCACTTCCACCTTGGCTAGTTAAATAAAGTTTTACTTTACAACTTGTTGATGAGCTTGGGTAGTAGTGGCCACCCCTACCCACGCTCAACACTCTGCGTCCGGATTTGGGAGGGTCCCCCGGACGTAACGTGACACCAGCGGACCAGCACACCAGCCGGCTGTTTGCAGATGTCAGCTGAGCGCCGAGGGAGGCCTGTGTGCCTTAGTGTTGATCAAACATCGCGTATGTGTATACACACCCGAATCTGGTTACTCCAGTCAGCAGAAATGTGCAGCCCTGCAAATTTCAGCACATCCTTGCTGGACACAGTAAACAACAGGCGGCATTTCCGCGGGCATCCCAGCAGTGCTGTGTGTGTGACAAACCATTCTGGCCATTTTTTGGATTAAAAACAGGAACACTGCAGCACCTAGAATGTAATACCTCTTAAAACTACATATGCAATGCTTCAATTTCCTTGTCCCAAAAAAACACTGCAAGCATTTGTACCTGCAAGAACAGTTTTCTTTCAGTGGCTGTTGGTGCACTGAATGCTAATATCCTAACGGTCCTTCGTGTACAGCACGGCCATATTATCATTGGCAAGGTCGATATTTTCATTATTTCATAGAAGCAGTAAAGCAATAATTTCATTTGTGTTTTAACAGTGGTATACATTAACAGCTTCTATCCTCTATTATTAATTCAAATAACTGAAGAAAATCCACAGAGGTGAATAATATGTGAAAGGACCTATATATTAAAAGTATTCCACGCAAAGTTAGATGAACACAGTAAGTTGTATTTAAAGTGTGTAGCCATCTCACTTGCGATAATGAGTAATTCTTGCTGCCTCTTTGAAGTTTCTTACTAAAAATTCAACGGAGAACATGTTGAAACAAAGGAGATGTTTGCAGATTTAATGCCTCCTATCTGTGTACCCTGTTCGTCTGCCCTGGTCTGGCTCTCTAAGTGCTGCTGGGTCGAAACGTGTGTTGAATGCACGACTGCCCAGGACTTACATGGTCAGGTGGCCCCCACCGTGCTCTTGTGACCAGGGGAGGCCCGAGGTCCCCCCGCTGACTGTTATCCATTGTGAAGTGAGTAATCAGCTCCTTGGTTTTTCAGTAAAAGGTTGTCTCAGAGTTGCATGGACCTCCAGCACTTGTGAGAGGGCTCTGTGGACAGCCGCTGACACCCTGCTGTAGTCACTTGCCTTCCGAGGCTGACCATGACTGTACGCCTGAGTGCCAAAGGCACAGCTCGCCTTCAGAATGCCTCCACCCGTCTCGGTCTGAACGTGTGGAAGGCGTTCCCCTACGCCGGACACACACGTGGGTGTTTGAGCCTCCCTTCCTTGACAGCAAGGTGACGCATTCTGCCAGAATGGAGCACGGGCCTCCCGTGCCTCCGCCCCCCACCTCCCTCACTGTTCTTTCTTTGGCGGGTGCCCAGAGGTGGGGTCTCAGCGCTCATCATGCCATGGGCTGCGTTCCTCCTCCCTGGGCAAGTCCATGCAGCCTCCACCCTCAGCCGCTCACTCGCACCACGTGAACAGCGCACACATTCTTTGGGTTAACTGGCCATGAATGCGGTTAAACACTTGCTTAAAACACGAACCTGGAGGCATTTAAGTGTTTACAGCGACCTGAAGAACAGGGACAAAATATTAATGAAACATTAAACACGTACCACACCGCATGACCCCTAACTGTGGCACATGATCCATTACAGCTCAACTGAGGCCAGGACTTCTCTTGTCCCGCACGCTAGCAGACTCCCCTGGCAAGAGCTGTAGAGGATATAAAGATTTACATTCCTCAAAGTACGACCACAGTCACTCTGAAGAGTGTGCAGGGAAGCAGAGGAATTTACTTTGTGTGTGTGTGTGTGTGTGTGAGAGAGACCATCCTGTGGGGGAGTGTAACCGGCATCATATACTATCCTTCCTGGACCACCATGACTCTGCATTGGACAAGACATTATTTATAATGTATTGATGGATGGATGTATTCTGTGCACCGTTAATTGTACATTTTATAACTACCTGTCAAAAGTTCCCTGGAAGGTCTCCTCCATTCGAGGCGATATTAACCTTTTGTTTTCATCATCAAAACTTTTTTACTCCTAATGATATTTTCTTGCTGAAGAAAATAGTGGGTCAAAGTGTTTTTAAAAAGGGACAAGATGCAGACAGAGTAACTGGCCTTGCAGGTATGTAATGTTTCATGTCACTGCAGTGCAGTGTCTATTTCTGAAATCCACCCACATTTCACACCATATTACAGCAGTAAGATAGCGCAGCACAGTCAAATTGAACGTTTTTTCTTAATGCATCAAGAGACACCAAGAACTTTAAAAATAAGCCAGTATATTCAGCAGACTACAGAACTTTATAAATAGGGAAGGCGGCAACAGTTCATAAATAGGATGAGTTCTTTCCATCCAATTTTTAATCCGATTGTGGAGGAAAGTGATGATCATTTAATGTTTATTGGTCACCTCAAACTGCCCCAGTGTGCGTGTGTGAATTTGTGTGGCCACCCATTGATTCCTGGATAGGCTACGGATCACTGTGACCCTGCCAAGGATAAAACATGATAACATGGTTAAGGATAATGGATGTAATAATAACACTACTACTACTACTACTACTAATAATAATAATAATAATAACATTAACAGTAATAATAATAATAGATCACGCTAATGGGAACTGCACACAAATGTGCAAAATATTTGGATGAATTCCTTTGGTTGCTCTTGCAGACAGATCATTTTTCTGGTTTTATTCCTTGGTAAAGCAACATATTGTACTGTACATTTTTAGACAGGCTGGGGTGGAAAGTTCAGCAGTCGGGGTGTGAGGGGAATGTTCGTTCTTGGGCGCTTGATGACGCAAACACTCAGCAAGCTTAGTTTTTACTTTTCTCCAACTTTTTGCAAAAATTCAGCCTTCGTGTACAAATTATTAAAATGCAGGCCACATATGGTTAAACAATACCCTCAGGGGGCCTTTAAAACACCATATTAAATATAGCTTTCCATAGGTGCTTTATAGAAAACA
This sequence comes from Arapaima gigas, assembly GCA_900497675.1. Lineage (NCBI taxonomy): Eukaryota > Metazoa > Chordata > Actinopteri > Osteoglossiformes > Osteoglossidae > Arapaima > Arapaima gigas. The sequence continues at coordinate 202,398 of UFQX01000322.1, read as the reverse complement.
GGTGTTATATACTATAAAGTCAGAATTGTCCCAGCACAGCTGCAGATACAAAAAGCTTGAAAAAGGTTCAGAGGACCGTGTTCTTGCGAGGAATATGGTCGAGCCAGGAGTATGACTAGGAATAAATTCATTTAACAGCGACTCTTTTGAGTGCTGGTTGTCAAAATGAAATATGAAATATCCTTAGCTACGACCCAGACAGTCACGATAACGCTGAGCTACATTTTAAGGTAAATGATGGAACATTTACATTAAGTACGCTGAGCTTGTGCTGCCATAACTTCCCCTAAAGGCCGTAATTCTCACGAGCCTGGAGTCTGTTACTCAGTAATAACACACAAGATTGCTGAGGAATATGAGAAGCTGGATCTACGACGTACATAGTCCAGAAATAAGACGGCTGGAGAAATATACAAGTGACCAAACAAGTGTGTGATTTTTCATTTGGCCACCGAGACCTTTTTCAGTTATCAAACTGGGCTGTCGCTTGCTATTACCACTGTGACTGTGGAGTGACCAAAGCCACCAGCAGGAAATCACTTCCACCAGAGTTTTTCAGGACACTTTGACAGTGATGCCATGGAGGGAATGTGTTTCTGTGCCACGGGACAATGAAGGGAAGACAGCAAACAGGCCAACTGGAGCCGTTTGGGGCTCCTGGGTCATGCGGTGGAGGACTTTAACCAGGAATCGGCCCGATTTCAGCCGAGACTCTAAAATCGTCACTCACATCTAAGCGCCTCGCCCATCTCTGCTCTTTGCTGCATCTCACTTAAATCGCAACCCTGGTGCCGATTCCTTGCACATCCAGTTCCTTGTGGGCCCTGGTGTTGTATCAATAAGCAATACTGATTTCATAAATTCATCCTTTCCCCTAACAAAACCAACCTACATTAGCAATCTGACTTTTTGGGGACAAGTTGGGGATGATGCTGTTAGGAAACTGACATATCACAGCGCTTAGTCAGGAATTAGGTATACGGTGGCCCTCTGTCTCTCTCTGAGACGGTCAGAGAAAAGCCTTCTCACATTAAAAGGATTGAAACTCACAGCTTTCAGTGGTGTCTCACTAAACAGGTCTTTAATTATCATGTTTATGAAGAGACTGTTGTAGGGTCTATTGGGCATGAGTCAGCACCGCTGCAGGAGCCAGACTGTGAGACAGCGAAGCCACCAGAGATCAGACTGACAGCTGTTCCTCAAACTGCCTCCTGTCAGACACAGCTGACCCAAACCCAGGACCTGCTAGCATATTCCTGGCTGACCTCTGATATCAGAAACAAGCTCCTTCATAAATTCAGGCTCACGGCTGTTTATAAAACATCTGAACGCTGAGCCGAAACCTTTGCCATTCCATTTAATTTGATAAATCACTGCAGCTTGTCTGAACCTGGAATGGAATAGGATTTTTATTTTAATTAAAAGAGCAAACAATTTTATGCCATTGCAGGAGCTAAAGCTATGGAAAATGTATGCAGGAAACTTCAGGTCAATGCAAAATTTTGTTTGGCACAATTCCTTATGACTACATTCTAAATGCTCCAAATGAGTCTAAACATATGTACAGTAATACCTCCATTAGCCCTAACTCACCAATAAAGTTATTAATGCAATATTGTAAGAATGCATAAAGTTTAATGTTAAATATTATTAAAAAGGGTTAATATGTTGTTTTAAAGAAAAATGCTTCAGATGGCCAAAAAAAAAAAATCTGTGCACATCTTTCCATTAATTTACATGAGATACATATCCAGTGTCACAGAAATAGATGAGGAATAAATCCATCCTCATAGCCCTGGGAAACAGCTGCACGATTGAATTTTCTTACAGGGAATGTTATTGATGGGTGTGGTGGAAGTGAGAAATGAGCAGCGCCCTGGTACAAAGGCTGCATGTGGGCAAAAGAAATTTCCCTGAAACCAAATGACTTGGCTCAGTGTCGCTGGAAAGCGAAACCTTTTCATTTCCACACTCAGGTGTTGTTCCTTGACAGACACGGCTCAGTGGTTGCGCACTCCATCAAAGTCCTCCTGTACTGGGCATTTGAAGTTACTTTTGTGCTTCAGTTAACTCTTGTGGGATCAGTTCCTACAACCCTCTACAGTGTTTTAAGCTGGGGGTCTACAAATGAATCTCAGAAAAACAAAAAATACACATGTACCTCAATTCAAAAACATCAGACATGGATTTTTGAAGATATGGCCATGTCCAAGTTTATTTATTTACCTTTAATTCTAATTTTTTATAAAAATCTCAGAGTAAAAAAATGGCCTACAGGTAATTTTCTGCTGTGTAGCACAAACGTTTTGGAAAACAGAATGAGTGAAGAAAGCTCAGTGGAAAAATAAATGACGTTATAATGCTTATATCTTCAAAAGTTTGTTCAAAACTTTATACGTTTGCAAGACAAGGTACAGGCATAAACACGAAACAAACGTTTCATTTCAGCCAAAGCTTATTTCGCAGCAAGTCATTTAGGACATGTTAATTCAGCTAGTCCCCAGATGGCCATGATCTTTATGAGTGACACTGAAGGAGTGCACATGATGAAGGTTGGCAGAAGGGTCAAAATGGGAATGTAAGTTTAGAGAGAGGTGTATTACAAACAGACAAAGAGCAGAGAAGGGAGAGGAGCAGAAAAAGGGCACGCAGTGGGTCTACAACCCTGACACTCGAGCACTCTGTGAGGGAGTTGCGTTCAACATACCTTCACGAATGGCGGGGCGGTGTATGGTGGCTGTGAGTCCTGGACCACTGTGGGCTCTAGTGTATTGGAGATGCCAGGGGTTACACCATCCTGCTTCCTGGAACCCAGAGAAAAACAAAAGACAAAGGGCATTATTAATACAAAAATTGGAACATGGACCAAAAGGTGGTCCATTTCACAGCAGGCCTCTTTTCTGGTACATTCCAGGGCTTTGGTTCCTGAGAAGCCTGTTGTTTTGGCAAATGAAGGTGGTAAGTAAATGGGTATATTCTGCACATTAGTCAGTCCTTCCATCAAAACTGGAGACCAGGGAACATATTTATGACAAAAACAATTACTGCATCCCAGATTTATATCAAGCTATATCATCGCTAAAAATATTCACTCTACAGAACATGGTTTTATAAAGAAAAGCTTTTCTATAGTTTACATATCTAACTTTAGGAGGTAGACTATAATAAGCACCATCTTTAAACTCAATAAAGGAACTCACTTCCACTGATGTAACTGTTTTAAGTCAATACCAAATCTGCCAACTCTACCATCTCTCAAATATAAGGTTCACAAACAATAAGTTATGGACGCAACAAATCAGATATTCGAGATGTTAACTTTATTTTCACGTTGACCGCTTCACTACATAGTTTGACTTCTAATATACTTTCAAAATGTAGTTTCAACATGTTCGCCATAAAGCTGAGCATTATTTCTGGGGGGCATTAGGGTGCGTGGATACTGATGAATACTCGGTGCTAATCCATTCCTGCAACATGGAGCCACTGAACTGGCATAGTGTTGCATGTCGGAACTGGGCCAAAACTGGCAACTTGGGGTTTACCTCAACAAAAGCCCACTTGAGAACCCTGCACTGGTCAGAGGACCCAGTTAAAGCAACAAACGCAGCAGCTCTTCTCCACACAGTGAGTAGGACCAATAAGCATTTCCTTCTTCTGTAAATACCATCCGTCATATCTGACCGACATTTGAGCGGAAATAAAGACTTTGAGGATTACATCACTTGCCCTTTCCCCCCTTATAAATTTATTATCTTAAATTACAGCACATTAGCATTTCATAACTGCAGCCTGAGAAAATGTGAATTCCATTAACCTTGAATTATTCGCGTACTGCTTGGAGTTGACCATTAAAATTCACTGAAACTTTTCCCATGACTCAAAAATCAGACTACCCAAATAAAATCATATTTTTTAAACATTTAGCACAAAGAATGGGAGAAAGAGGGGCTTTTAGGTGTTATTTCTACTATACTGTGGTATTTTACAACAGCACGCCCCCTTAAAGCCTGTTCAGTTTGCACTATAATTAACTATGTGTCTATTCCTGTATATATTCATGGAAATACAAATCATTTAATTCAAAGCTTGATTGTTTCGCACCTAATGTGCAAAAGACAAAAGTGCTTCCCGTCTGTCAACTTATAAACCCCCTTTCTGTTTATACATACATCATAAATGCAATGACCTCTTGGAAAGTGCTCTGCAAGACAAAATTTATTCAGCAGATGATCAGGTTATATCATACACTGAATGTGCCAAACAAAAAATACATAATGCAAAGAAATGAAAGAAAGTGCTATTTTGCCCAGTAAAAATGCATATATTGCGGTCAGTGCTACAGTGCAAGTGAAAAGTTTGAGTACAGTTGGTGGAAACTTTCCATGAGGGATTGGGGTAACACGTCTGAGCAGGAAACCAGCTGCCAGTCTCCCCAGCTCTTCTGTAGCAGTTCCCAACGGTGTAGGAGATGTGTTGCCTGTTTTGCTTTCGATTTTCTGTCCACTTTGTCTCGTCACAAGTGTTCCCAGGTATACTCTTTCTACTGTCACTGAACACTGCCGCAGCCCTCCCCACTTTTGCTGAGAAGTTTGGCCCAATGTTCACCTTTAACTCCATACTCAGGGCCTATGGTGAGCAGTTGAGGATGAACAGTTGAATATGCACATGTGCCCATGGATTGGTTTGTGAATTTGAGCTGCACTCCATATTTCTGCAGCTGGCTGTTTTGAACGTTTGGCAGTGGAGTCCAGTCTGTAATGTGGAAATTGGGGCAGGCTCTCTTATTACCACCAGTCGCTTCCTGCTGGGCTGTCACATGGTGACATGTTCATGACAGTGAAAAGCTCTGGTACCTCCTCTTCCCCACCCACGCTTGAACCACGCCTAGCCAACCTCCTTTCACTGGGCACCACACCCATTAAAACACCACCGATGGATGTAGTGAACCCATATGTTCACCATACATTTTATATGGCCGTAATCTGTCTTTTCTTGGCAGATATGACCCAGTGACATCCCGCAGCCCAGTGTAACAGCACATGGAATGCAGAAAAACAACAAGTTCCAGTTACACTTAAAACACAGGTGCACATAGCTATATAAACATCAATTTAACATATACATAGAAATATCAATATCATCAAAATATCATTACAGCAAAAATAATATCATGGATAAACATCATTTCATCAAATCAATGGAAAGTGTCCTGACTGTGCAGTGACTGATGTTTAGAATACTAGTTATTTTAGGGTTCAGTGTTTCACTAAGTAACACTCCTGGTTTCAAGCAAAGAGCATTATTAGGTCACCCATTCCTGTTGCCTACATACTGTGTGTTGAAGCTGTAAACATTCCTCAGTTATAATAATATGCACCCCAGGCATTACAAGGGGACAGCATTACTATATGCACTCTCTGGTCTGTTCAGCACTCTGTTTCACCCTGATGAGAAGAGGGCTATATAAAAATAAACTGCATTGAAATTAATTGAATTGTTTTTTTGTAGACAGTTCCTCCACACAGCCCAGATGCTGCCGCCAACAAATTTAGAGCAGGGAAATAAACTATTAATGTGTCTAAGAAGCACTATCACAGTTCTGTTCATTCATTTCTGTATTATGAAGCAGTTTATTGTCTTTACAAGGAATTCACTTGATAAATACACATTTGTTTTTAGTGCTGACAATGTGAGACGAAGAGGTTTATGTGCAATGAATGGCAGTGCTAAAATGCTCCTGAATTCTGAATGAAGGCTCACTAATATATGAATTGTATTCATAATATATTGCTTTGAAGTGCTACTTGTGGATGGATTTACGCTCCCCATCAAATCATGGGTAAACAGATCCTGAACTACCACATGTCCTACACAGTAAGGACAGATAAAGCACCAGCACAGCAGTGGGAAGCTTTCTGAATTGCTTTGACATTCTCTGGCAACATCTGGGGGAATAAGACACATTTTTCATGCTCATCAATATATGCACCAATAATGAAAAATAAATCAGTTCAGTCGAAGGCAGTAGGTGATGTAACAGTTAAGGATAAGGACTATAAAACTGAACACTATCAACCAGTGTCCCATTCTCACCATTGCAATAATGCAAAAGAACAAAGTACTTAGTCTGAATTACTCTAGAAAAATAAGCACCTGTACAAACGGGGAAAATCGATTGTTTTACACAAAAGCTTCAGAGAAGAAATGTATATATGCATCAAAATTGTATGTTAGATTATAGACAATATTTATCGCAGAGCAGAAGCTTCCTCTGAGGTCAACAGAAGGTGTATATTTCTCATTTTTGTTTTCCCATAGGCTTCCACACACTAGCCAGTAAATTTTTTAAAGTTTGCCTTGTGTTTCAACAACATTTCTATGGCACACTGAAAATTACACCTATTTTAAATGGCATCTATGTACAGCCAGAATAATGGAGTAAGGCAGAGTAGATGAGTTAAAGACTAAATCCACAAAAGGTTTTCCTGTCAAAGAGTCTGCAAGAGTTCTATTTTACTGTTTATTTTTATTCTTTCAGATAGCAAGAGTAGACATCATCCTACAGCCATCCATGTGATTCGGAGATGCAAAACAAGAATTTTTTTAACAAATAAACACAAAAGTGTCTACAAGCACTATTATACAGTATTGTACTTGACATGCCCAGTACCTACATGACCTGTTCTTTATTATACATTGTGTGAATAAACAAACTAAATATTCAAGACTGTCATGTTGTAGTGGAGGAGACCGCAAGCCAGAAAAGCCATGTTTCCCCTTTATTGTCAAACCGCAGTCAGGACAGAGAACCAAAAGGACACCGCAGGTGCACAACAAAACAGATGTTAGAAATGAGGACATGCTATAGTATTGTGTCACGCAATAACATTTTGCATTATGAAACAATACTTTAAACAGAGAAATCAAAAATATTTTGAACTGCACGAGTAGATTATTTGAATGTAGACACTACATTCATCTGGGGTAGAGCCCCTTGTTTGTACAAGAAGCAAAACCAAGTTGTCAGAATGAATCTACGTCTTTAACAAGAACCCGCATACATTATTAGTACTGCATCACTGTCATCTACTCCATCTGAATTGAAGCCATTTCACTCTATGCTGGGAGAGCAGCAAAAAATTTTAAATCACTTGCCAAGTTTCACCATGTCAAAAACAGCGTGTGGTGTTACATCAGCTGTCTTCAGAACAAGCTGAACCCCTGAATGTGGTTGTGTTTTTTCTGCAGAAACAAATTAGGAAATGACCAAAGCATAGACAGGTTTCGTGATGCTGTTCGTGACTGGACATCATTTGCCCAGCGAATCTGAGCTGTGGACAGAGCTTGTCCAGGGCACAGAATGGCCACTGAACTGGTCCAGCAGAGTGTTGGCCCTGTTCCGATGAGTTTCTCCACACCTCCAACACCCTTGCTGCTGATGAAAGGTCACAAGAGGCCACCAGCTCCCCAAATACAGCTCTGAAACCGGAGTGACCAGGGCCAACCCTCTACATCGCTAGCTACCCTGCTCTTACCGTGCGAACGGTCTCCTCCACAATTTTGGAGCTGTGCAATGCCAGGTTTGAAGAGATGCGCTCCTTGTGCGATTTGGCTTGCCGCAACATGTAACGCTTTGAAGCACAGGCTCCAACGTTAAACCCTGCTGAGCTGCGGCTTTGCAACTCTGTCTTCCCCTTACCACGCCACCTGACATGGACCAGGCGAGCAGAGAAACCAAAACCCAGAAACAGATCACCGTGGAAACTCACTTGTGGGTCAGCATCGGATCGAGCGGAAGGGTGAGGAGGATCGCAGCAAGGCTATGCGAAGGCCCCCTGTCCTGTCTCCGGGATACTGGAAAATCTGTGCTCCGAGCTGTGTCTTCTTCTGCTCTTGTGTACCTGCTAGCAGAGCTTATCCTCTCTATCCTGACATGCGCTGCCTCACTCTCACTCCCTCTCTCTCTCTCACACCCCCAAGCGAGGGTAGTGGAGAGACTGAAGCCGCCCATCTGAGTTTCTTGATGGGAGTTGATTTTACATACATAATGCTTCGCTTTAATTAAACAACATGTCTCTTATGCAGGGGCTGTTGCCGAGGAAACCAAATTAGGAATACACAAAAAGCGTAATAAAGCATTCGGAACCATCACACTACAGTATACGCCAGCCCTGGACTTTCTGAGAACATGATTGCATTTGACCATAAAATTCTCAAATTCTGAATTCATTCAGAAAGGTCTCTAAAATGTTATGATAATGATATAACACTTTCATAATTTGGACTACATGCACATCATTCAAGACTATGGTCCATGACCCCAGTAAGACCATTAAAAGCACTTCAATGTCATACGATGCTCAGTAAACCTAACACTGCACATGAGCAGAAACACCAACCCTACTGTGAAGCGTGGTGGTGACAGCATCATAGTGTGGGGATACTTTTCTGCACCGCAGCCTGAAGACAGAAGGTAAATCTGCATTTGTCTGCAGGAGAAATGTGTTATTTGCCAGCAGAACAACAACCTAAAACACAAAGCCAAAGCTACACAGGAAAAGACATAGAAACAAAAACAGTAATCTTCTACAATGGGCAAAACAGAACAGAACAGGAGAATCTAAATGATCACTGTGGCAAAACTGGAAAACTGCAGTTTACTTCAAATGCCCACCCAACTTTAAAAACTTCAGGAGCCTTGCAAACAGGAACGGGCAAAATTTGTGTCATAATGTACAAAACTGACTTATCCAAGTAGACTCAAGGCTGTATTTGCTGCCAAACGGTGCCTCTTTTAAACTTGAAGGGTTGAATACTTGATTATTTGCATTTTATATTTTTTAATTAGATCAGTATTTATTTGCACCAAATTTGTTTTTGCCTTGACTTCAAAGAGTATTTTTTTACTGATCAGTGTCAGAAAAGGCAAATTTAACCCATTGTGGCCGAACACTGTTCAATAAAACATGAAAAACTCCAAGAAAGTGAATCCTTTTCAAAGGTATTGGAAGTTATAAACATGCATGAAAATAGAGATCTAAAATGAAATATTTTTTGCTATTTTTTTAACCACCGCCATTTGACATTTTGCCATTTCTTTCCTTCTTGCTTTTTCAATATGATCCACAGGAAGCGACTGCAGTTTTGCCATCCATTAAGCACTCCCTAGGTGTCGGGATGCAGACACTAATTCCCTCCCCTGAGGTGGGCTTTACTTACATCCATTTTATCAAAAGCCAGAAACGGTGGAAAACCATGCAGCCTCTTAATTGTTTTTTTGTTTATCTTTCAGTCAAACTCATTTCCTGCTTTATGTAATAAAATGTATAAATTTTTTTTTGTTCTGTTTCATTTCATTTATTATTTCCATACGTCAAGAACACTAACAGTATGGTCCGGTGACAACGTCAGGTGCAATTCAATTAATAGAACACCTGTAGGTGAACTAAGGCATCCAATCTCACGCCTGTCTTCACTCATCACCACAACATCAAACAAACTGTGCATCATAATAGCTAAAAACACTCACAGACTTAAATCATGACAAGAACCATTGTGCTGGTTAAATCTGCTACCTTCTATTGCTCTAAGTCTGCTATTACTCTGCACTGCTGTCTATAATATCGAAATAATCAGTTAATTTTTATCTTTATCATTACTATATATTAAATAAAACAAGCCCCATTTTTCCAAGGATAGTTAGAATTTCACTTATGCTAAGCAGTGCAGTAATTCACCCATTTGTAAAGTTGGGTATTCTTGTTGTATCCATCCAGGTTTATGTAATGGTACAGTAGCATGATGGGGGGGTGTTTGAAAACACTTAACTTCACAACTTTAACCACTAGACCACCAGCTACCTGAACTGCTACTGAAGAAATCAGTTGTACTTTACTAACAGACACACAACTGTCTTAGCATTTCACGTAAGGCTGTCAGCATTTCAACACACCGAATGCTTGATTTAGACGGTATAACTGACGTGAAACAGCGCAGATTCTGGACTGATCCGTGTCCAGATGTTCTACGCAACTCCTCACGTTGAGTTACGCACAGTAGCATGCATGCATTATAGTCTCAAGTTGCGGCCAAAGGTGACCTGAATTGACATCATAATCACTTCCCCCCTGAAACTTCTGTTGCTTTATCCCCACTCTACTGCTTTGTCATCTTAATGATGTTGTATAACTCCAGATGAGATTGTTCTATGCAATATAAAGCCTACAATACTTCCAAACAAGTTGCACTGTCTTCAGAGCTGCAGCTATTATACCTTCATTCTTTACTCAGTGGAGGAAAGAAGAACTAGAACTTCAGCCTCTTATTTTCACATTTGCAAAGTGAATTATTTTGCTGAGATCACACCACGGAATTCACCAGTGAATCCACAAAGTATAACTGCTTTTTTCAGCTTTTATCTGCCCAGGTGGCGATTTACATGAAAATGGCACCAACTCACAAAGCTTTCCAGTAGCAGTCCTTTGTTTTATATATGAATTTCGGGATATTTCCTCTATGTCATCATTTAAATTCTGAGGATTATGCATGTAGACAAGCCAATTTGGAAGCATAGTGTGAAGTTGCGGCTGCATGTGGACCAAACTCATAAACAAAAGCAATTTATGCGCTGTCAGGCTAGCCACTTATTATCTTATTGTATTGCAGTGCAGCAGGTAATGACAACATGACAACATGACAACATGGATATCGCATCCGGCAAATGATTTTCCTTTGTGCTGTTTGAATCAATTAAAACACTTTGTGAAGAAATGAGAATGTAATATAAATCATAAAGAAATTCTGCAACGATTCAAATAGCAGCAGTGTGTGGATTTGGTGAATGAAAAGTGAGTATTAAATTTACTTTTTCTACAAACACCAACAGTGTTCTCACTCCTGACTGCAGGGACAGTTCAGGTGTTGCAATAGTTTTCACGCTCAGCTGGAAAAACCTACCAGTACCTCTTAAGAAACTAATGTTGGGGAAGAAGGAATTATATCATCGAAAAATCCGGGATGAAGATTGGGAGCGAAACATTGCCACCCTCATCCTAAGCAACAACCTGTCCATCAAAGTTGGAAGTTAAACTATTCAAAAAGCATTTAAACTGCATGGATGCGTGCGTGCTGCACATGGTACTTCTCAATTACACCACGGCTTCCTATACACCAAGCGTCCTCCTACAACCACCACCTTGGTGTAGGATGTCAGACCTTTGAACATCTAGCTGGAGACCAGGCTGACAGTGCAGAAGAATGTTTTCTCCCGCATGGCAGAGAAGGAAGTCACAGATTATCACCAATCCCCATCTCAGATCGGAAAGACTCAGAGGGTAGCTGCAACACGGAGGCTTTCAGACACGGCTTTCGGCAAAAAAAAAGAAACCCTGAACAGGAGAAAGCACTGTTATGTGTTGTCATTATTGGTGTGAGTAGGTGTTAAAAGGACAAAACACAAAATGTAACACATAAGCAATTATGCCAAGCATCTCCATCCGTTACTCTGGTTAGCCAAAAGCAGCACTTCACACACTTGTCAAAAGTACATTATGAGCCAAATCATATTTTTCATTCAGCTTGAAGAGAACTAGAGAACCGGCTCTAGCAGTATTAATTACGCTAAGCTTCCAAAAAATACAAATATTACACTGTTTTGCATCATCCATCCCATATGTATCCTCCACCACATGGACAAAAACAGAAAACAATGCTGTAAACTCAAATCACAGACCTCAGACCAAGAGAAAGTGGCATTATTGTGTTCTAAGAAGTCTTGTGTCTCTCAGAGGCAGAATTAACAAGCAGTCCAGTGCAAGATATAATGCTAATTCCACTATATATTCAGGTTCAAACATATTTTTTATCTGCACAGCAAGGGCACAACCTCTTTATGGAGTTATTTAAAATACTGAGTCAGTCTGACCTGGGCTCTAGGATGTGTCTTGAAGAACAGGTGTGTTTATTCCACTCAGAAACTTGGCCAGTTTTTACAGAGGGAAAAATAAGGAAAAAAGTGAGGACCCCCCCCCCCCCCCCCCCCCCCCCNAAAATTGGCCAGTTTTTAAAGAGGGAAAAAAAAGGAAAAAAGGGGGGCCCCCCCCCCCCCCCCTCCCAGCTGAGAGGCTGGTGCTGTGGGCACGCTGTGCAGAGGGGTACTGAGTGTGTCTTGTACCCTTCCCCGGACATCGCTTATCAGGACCATTGAAAGTCACTGTGTTTGCTCATTCAGTCCCGCATACACACACTATGGGCATTTTAGAGATACCAGTTCACCAAAAATACATGTATTTGGACTGGGGGAGGAACTGAGAGAAACTAGAGGAAATCAACAGAAACATGAGGGGAAAATATGCAAAGTCGTAATGGAAAGCAAAAAATAAATTTAAAAAAAAATTGATTTAGTTTGTTATTTCTGTTACTCTAACTTTTTAAAATGCTGATATTTACTGTATATTTGTTTGCTTTAGTGCTGTAATACATAGATCGTTCAAGTTTACTGCAAAACACTTTGAGAAACACTTTAAAAGGCACAATATAAAGACTACTATTATCAAGAAAGAAATTTACCTAATAAACAGAGACGCTTGTAATGCAATTATTGTTACTGTTGTCTTACAACCCTAAAAACTACTCTCTGGTGAGCTATTTGCTAAGTATATGTTGCTATATATAAATAGTATATAGTGCATCAGAGAAATTAAGTCAAATTTTAATGATATTGCCGTTCAGGAGAATTCCACATGTTTAATCACATTGAGATTTAATCTAACAGGCAAGGCTTTCTTTTACTTTTTGCTTTTCTACTTATTTTAGAAATTTCTTTGAAACTCGCTTTCTGTAACACTTGCTTTAGGCTACATTATTGTGAAAGATTATGGCTTTACACTATGATAAAAAGTTATGAGATTTCTGAGAGATGCCCGCGAGCGTAGTTAGGGCTTTGACACTGAGAGGCCGAGGAGACGCACCGGGTGGGGGTGGGCACCTTGTGTGGTGCTTTGACTAAATTTGACTGAATCTCTGCATGGTTCTACTTTACTACAGATGAGAAGTAATGTCTCGGATATAATTTCGTCTGTGTTTAACAATGTCACTACTGTTCCTGAAAGGCTGCCCAAGGCAAATCAATTAAATGGTTAGTTACAGCACAGCTCAGCTGTCAACAGGTTAACTTTTGATGAAAAATGTCGCTTGGTTGTCCAGACCTTAAGATTTGCCTCCTCTAACAAAATCGTGTTCGTGCCATCTGTCAATAGAGAAAATCTCTCTTTTTTGTTTGTACTGGGAAAAAGTTTTCGGGGCTGAGCTGAAATCAATAAATGACGACTTTCTGCACAAAGCTCCAGCTGTTGGATTATTCCAGATGGAAATGTGCTTGAAAGTAGATTAGTTTGTACAGGTTGCTAGAGTCAGTGAGCTGATATGCTCCTTATCGTTTGGTGCGGCGGAGTGTTGTGTGCTGTGTGATAATGCTGGGTGTTGAAAAACATTGCCTGTGACACAGCATACAGAGGGCACACCCACCTCAGTGCTGTTTGTCGGAAGCAATTTTATGTATCTTAAGCAATTTTATTCTTAGTATTTATTTGCACAGGATACAGTCTTGCAAAGATTGCAACTCAAACTGGAGATGAATTCCCAGGTGTATATTTGAAGTCCAGTGATGACAGTTTTCTAGCTCCATTGACAGTTTACCCCCCCCCCCCACCCCAGGGATGTCCAAGTAATCAATTATTTTTCCTCCTGAACCATCATTTATTCATATATTTATGTTTAATGTTACAGAGGGTGTTTTCTACGGTTTTACCACAAATTTCCTGGTAATCTGTTATGTGCTACATGTTGATTTTGTCACTGTAGTTTTAAAAAATGACCAGATAATAGAATAAAACAGGATTTCCAAAAGAAGGTCATTGAATAAATGAATAATAACACGATTTTACAAGTTCAGAGAAAAGGTCTCATTTTCATTGCGTGACAGCTATTCGAAAGTTTATATTTTAACTGGACAAAATCTATAAATTACTTATTCTGCCAGTTGTTATAAAAATCTGTTGATTGTATCTGTCTATGTCTATCTTTCCATTTCCCTTAACCGCTTTATCCTGGTCAGGGTTGCAGCAGTCCAAGGGCTGGCCCAGAATCACTGGTCATCAGGTGAAGAAGCTACACCGTGGATGGGACGCCAGTCTATGGCAGAGTGGCCACACATAGTAACACCCACAGTATGTGCAATGTAGAATGACCAGTTCACATAAAGCACATAACTTTGGACTGTGGGAAGAAACCAGAGTACTCACAGGAAGCGTGCGACCTCCACACAGGCTGAGCCGGATTTCAAACCACGGCCAAACAGCCCTGTGTTACTGTCTGTGTTATTATATTTCTATTCTTGCCTATGTTTACCACAGACTAAGCCTGCGTAGTTTTATTTACGCTATGATTTAAACAGTGCATTTACTTGAAAATCTGTTTATCTTGCTATATTTATTTCAATATATATGCATTGCAGGGAGTGTTCCCTATCGGCTTTAGTTTCAGTGAGAGGCCTGTGGCCACAGACAACCTGCTGTTTTCCTCCGTCTGTCTGCCTTATGTCCTTCATCATCCTGTTTTACACTGGTTCCAGTNATCTGTTTATCTTGCTATATTTATTTCAATATATATGCATTGCAGGGAGTGTTCCCTATCGGCTTTAGTTTCAGTGAGAGGCCTGTGGCCATAGAGCCCTGTGGCCTGGACCAGACCTGCTGCTATCGTCCTCCTGCTGGCCTGGTGTTCTTCATCAGCCTGTTTCACACATGCACTGCAGGACAGGGAGCTGCTCACATTAGCAGTGGGTTCCTCAAGCAACAGTCTGTGTCTCAAGCCTGTTAACAAAGGCAAGCTGGAAGGTCACTGATCTCGCTTTATCGTGACAAGATGATCAATGATCTTGTTACCTGGTGAGAACAGGTCCAGACCGTGAGATGCCTTTAAAGTATGGTGCTCTAACCTAACAGACAGGAGCCACAGAGTGGGTAGACTCGCACCTCAAGGCCAGGATCACTGTGATCAACGCCTGTTTCAGTGATGCATCATAACTTCCTTCTCAGTGATTCCACCATCCTTCCATCTCAGCTGAAGGCAGTCCTGCTACTGTAGCTGAGAGAAAGTATAACTTGGTATGTGATTCTGCACCACAGAAAACATACCACAATACCACAATTTACAACTGCCTCATTCTTCAAAATGCACTTTCCGAATTCCAAAAGTATATTGTTTCAGCACTTGAAGAATGAAGGATGGTTACACGTTATATCTGAGATACAAGAACACACCCAAAGATATTCAATGTAAAATGTTGCTGCATAATCACGTCTGCCAAAGGACTGTGGGAGTATAGAATGAACATGTAAATGTCAAGTAAACTTGTACCCTCATAAAAGAACATGAACGTTTCAAATCAAATGAACTTGCTTGCTAACCAAGGAAAGAACTAGAATAAACCTGACTCATGATTAGAAATCAAGCTAAGAACCTTAATGCCTGAGACCAATTAAATCATGACGGACACCTCAGTTTAACGTAACCTCTTGTCAGTTGTTCACCCGGGCCACGCTTTTAAAGGCTTTCTTCCACAGAAACTGACCAGGAACCTCATCATTCTTGTCACGCTTTCCACTTGTTATTCAGTGTCTTTCAAAATCACAACAGCATCTTTTCTGCCTATTTGCCAGAACACTGCCTGACTCACACGCAATACCAGTTGCAAAGTGAGTCACCATTTCATAAGCAGCGAAAAAATATAACGGATATACTGTGCTCCTCGTGTTAGAAGGACAATTCTTAAAGAAAAACTAACATTTAAGTGAAAGCCTTACAAAAGCTGTAAAATGGTTTATCGGAGCACCCACACAACTTACAATTTCAATAAATGTTAATAGAAAATTTGCAAAAATTGTGTAAAATAGTCTATGTATGTGAAGTAAATGAACGCTGCAGAACAAAAAGAATGGGGAACGTGAAGAGGACGTGCATTAGGAATCTGGGCTGAGCAGAAAACCAGTGCAAAACAGCATGTAAAGTGATCACAATGCCCACAGCATCTCCGTAACATCAGCAGTGAACGCGAGCTATTGTCATGGAACCACAGAGAAGAACAATACAATTATACACCATTTCTTCAAGGGAGGCGTGTGCAGGAAGAGCAGTTTCCCATGAAAATAAGAAGCAATTACGCTCCCATTATGTCTCTGTCAGTTTTTTTCATCCGTACAGAAATCTCCTTGTGGGTGGAGCACAGTTTTTAACCACATTCTGAGAAGGCCCACTACCCACGATAGGCCCGGTCCCTAGACCCCAGAGCCTGTACTCCAGATACAGACCTGCAGCACAGACCCCCTGGCCTTTAGCTCCCGCTCTTGCATACAGAATCACTGAGCCCCACCCTTGGGTGCCCTTGAGTGGTGGACAGGAGAAGGGGGAGCACAGATGGCTAAATATGGGAGAATTACAAGCCTCCAGAGGATTGGACCAAGCCCAGCAGGATGCAGCATTACCACAGATTAACTCAGAGTCCTTCCACGCTTCCACAATTCACCATTTCAATTACGCACCAAATGTGGGTGGGTGCAGCAAGCCTTTTAAGAAGTGAATAATTCTTGCCTTTCCGACAGATGTGCCACTGTCCCCCATTTACTATTTATAATGTGATCTTTTATCATTTTATGAAGGCGATGGGCCCCTTTTCTGTGATTGCAGAGTGTCTGTTTACAATGCGTGCGCTGGCCTTTTTTTAGCCTCCATTCTGGATTTGCCAGCCTCATCTCGTTCTAAAGGCACATAGGACACATTTGCGTCAGTCAGGCCTGTTTTTCAGACCCAGGTTCTGTCTCTGCGGACAGATTCGCCACACCCTCGAACGTTGTGTTTAATCTGGCTTCTTTTCCTCCTAAAACATAGCGCAACCCGATGACAGTAAATAAAAACTTGTACAAAATAAATAATGTTAAATGAACAAACAAATAAATAAATATTGATAAATATTGAATATTGAATAAATTAATGTTTTCTAAACATGCAGTCAGGAGCAAAACCACATCAGCTCTTTAACACACACTGCAGAACATCTGTTGAGTGACTGACTGGGATCAGCAAGGATCTGATGTCAATCCTATTTATCACTGGTGCTGCACTGTTAACATGTTAGCATTTAGCTCTCACTAACCTGACCTGCTTCAAACGGGGTGACGTATTATCTGCTGCTGCAGCGAATGGCCCCGTCGCCCAGTTTCTGCCGCAGATGAGGCTGAGCCAATCAGGCTGATCTCCGTGCACATCTGGAGCAAACTGTAGCCATACAAACTGGTGCTCAGCGGTTGAATAAACATAAATGGCAGGACAATGTGTTGAGTAGATAAATCAGAATATGCAGTGAGGACATCTTTCCATTAAGTGTAGTGCCAGACTCTGGTCCAGGGCCAGTCAGAGGGGGTCCAGATCTCACGTCTCTTCCAAAAGTGGCAGGTGATCAAGGATATTGATATTATGTTTTGGCCAAAATACAACTCATGCCTTTAAAATCTCGCATGCTCTTTAGTCAGTATTTCAACATGCAGGCAACACCAAATGCCCCGAAACCAGCCCCTCTGTCCTGGTCAGGACACACCTGAGAACCCTCAAAGTGGACCTCCAACACTGGTCTAAAGATGGTCACAGTAGCTGTTAGATAAATTGCCATTTGGCTGGATGAGATGTAATGTGGGACACATCTCCCTGCTTTCCTTGTCAAAACCTTTCTTAAAAAAAGAGCCTCCACTTTGCATGATATAAAAGTATAAATAGATATTTCAAAATGTGTTTAAGGAAACATAACTTTCCACAAAAATATTATTTAGCCTTTTGTTTTATATTCATGCATAAATGAAAAAAAAAATTAACTTGGAGGCCAGGTGAAGATGTAGTGATTCCCTTGGTGTCTCCCTGTCTCCCAGTGCCAGTTTAAATGCCAGCAGATGGAGTCAGAAGCTGTTAATCTTAAATTGCACTTATCTGGATGGAGTTCAAGCACCACCTGAGCCACATCGTTCCCTAAAGATGACTGGGAGCTCTAGGGAAACTGACAGTGTTCTGGGAGGCTGTCTGAGATTTGCCAGCTGTCCATATAGAGTGACATTGCCTTTGTCCAAATGGGGCGTGAACTTCATTGCAGCGGTATGCACACTGTACTGGTTCAAACAGCTGTCAATGGACAGAGGTTTGTGTGGAAGAAACTTACTGCACCTTCTGCGTTCACCTACTGGGTATGAAAGGAATAGAAAAACTGGTGAAAAGGCGCATGCTGAACCCTGCATTATAATTTAAACTGAGGTAAACACAGATTATACTAATACATGTATACAGATCCAAAAAATATATAGTCCTGTTGTACAAAGTATTATACATTTGTAATATCCCCATTGTTGTATCACGTTCAGGACAAAATTTCACTCCTTGAAGATGCACCCCCTGCCAGGCAATCTGACTTTCATGTTCGTGCCCATATGGTGATTATGTTCTTTTAGAGCGTTCTGCCATTTATAATCACTAGAGCTCCTTTTCCAGCTGCTAGTAGTTTTAGTATGCATTAAAAGTGCAGGTACATCTGAAAAAAGGCCCATCTGCTCAACAACAACATTTCAAATCTTTTTTTTTTTTCCCGCAGGGACTAGATCTCCATTTTACCTTGGAAGTCCATTAACAAAATCAGAAGAGCAGCATCATGCAACCATTTTCATAGATAGAGTTGTCAGGAGGGTAGTTTTCTAAACTATTTTAGAAAGTTACAGAATCACTTGAAGAAGTAAAAAGACAAAAATAATTCCCTCCTAATAATCGTATTAAAAAAATCTTTCAGTTTCCACATGGAAGCTCGGCAAGGAGCTTTGCTGACTGTCAGCTCTATTGTTCTTATGGTGCTCATGAGCTTATCAAAAGTCCTCCTCACTTCTCCCCAGGAGAAATATTCATATTCTTTTAGATGATACTTAATGCTGTATTAATTTTCATCATTGTTTAAGCCTGGCAGATTGTCAAAACTTCCCGGAGATGCTGAGCTCTTAAACCCAATGTCTTTTGCAACTACTTCAGATATCTTGCAAATGTTCACATTTATTAATGATGAACAATGTTAGTTATGTGGGTCTGGTAAAATTAATTTCACAAACTTTGGCATTATAGTAAAGATGGGTGAAGAGATTTTTGGCTAATGCAGAAAGAAAGAATTTTTTAACTGCTGACAGTGGTGTATAAATTGCTAAAAATGCAAGGCAGTTTGGACAAGTTATGCAATGCAGTAATGTAGTTTACTATAGTAATAATGGTACATGTATGTGGTGAGTAGAGATTATAAAGCCAGAGAATCAGTGTTTTGACTTTCCCTTGCCATGTCTGAGCAGACAGAAGTTTAGAAGGAGGAAGACAGATGCTGATGAAGTGTGAGATCCTGCTTAGCTCTACTGCTCCCCTCCTGGGCTTCTCGTGCTGCTCAGAGAAGGAGGAAACTTTGTCTTCCACACCCTTAAATATTTTGCCGGTCCGAAAGCAAAATGCGCTTTCAGTTTCCACTCTCCAAAGGGTGGCAAATCTCAGCTTCTTATCATTTTTAGTAGTTTCCCGGCACTGCGTTACCTGAACATATAAAATGTATCTGCATGTAAAAAATGGGTTCTAGTACAGATCTTATATTTTCAGTGATTCGTGGTGCTTCTGTTACTGCACTGCTCATAATAGGTGAAAGAAACCCACTTCGGTTTTCACACAGTAGTATAAATGTTTACACTCAACCGATTTTTGAAGCCTTTCATTATTGTCATCAGATGGCACTGAAATGGTTATGTGGGCTGTGAGGTGCCCCTGTTAATATCTGTTACGTGGCCTACATTCCTGATTTCTGAGATTTGTTTTAGATTTCAGTTGTTTATCTTCCATGGTAAGTCTATACTCTTCCACAATGCAGCATAAAGTAAAACTTTCAACTTTTTATATAAAACAATCAATGCAAGCTTAATAAAACAGACATTCCTCTATTTATGTTTTAGGTAATGTCTTCAATTTAGCTAGAATAAATGTTTTAGAAAAAATGTAGGACTTAATATTATGAACAGTAAAAATGAATTTAAAATAAAATAAAAACATAGGGTGTCATGATAGCGCTGTGCCTGGGCTGTTTAGGTGGGGGTTTGAATCCAGCTCAGTCTGTGAGGAGTGTGCATGTTCTCCCAGTGTCTGCTTTCCTCTCACACTCCAAATGCATGTGTTTCAGGTTAATTACTCATTCTAAATTGCCCATATAGTGTGTGTGTGTGTGTGTGTGTGTGTGTGTGTGTGTGTGTGGACACTCCGCGATGGACTCAGATTCCACTAGGTGTAGTTTCCTGACCTGGTGCTCTGTGATTCTACAATGGACCCGACACCTCCAGGACCCTGATGAGGGCAACTAGTTATGGATAATGGAAGGATAGATGAAAATAAGATTTTATACTCCTCACAAAGTCCTATTCATTGCTCTTTGTTGGCTGATTTATCCCCACAAACAAATGCATGAAAATAAACTTGTAAAAAGTTTTATATCTTTGAAAATTCCTAACTTGACTGTGCAGAACACAGGGTGCCAATGCACTGTATGCAATGCAGTACAGAGCTCCCCCATGAAGCAATTGCTGTTCCTATGAGCTGCAGTGTGTAAGAACACAGTTTCTGCTAGAGAAGTTTAAATGGAGTGTCTTTTAGACACTAAGTCCCAGTACACAACTGAATAACAACAAATGCAGGATAACAGTAAAAATTGCTTTTTAAAAATGATTTTTTGCTACACTAGTAACTGTGCTGCTTAAGTATAGAAAAAGTTGCTTTATGAGAAAATCAAGGGCTAATCTGTTTGACTTTATACGGCAGACCATAAACATCAAAGTGAGCAGTTTGAAAAAGAACCAAAACAAGTTCACCACATGAGGTGATGATACTATAAACTGTTTACGATGGAAAGGGAAATCTAAGCTGGTGGAAAAAATAGAAGCTTTCAACCGTGCGTTTTGCATTTGTTACGTGGGTGAAATGTGAGAACATTTTCAGCTGGAAGAACAAAGTACTTGGGTTGTGTGGAAACAGACGAGATGTGGGTGAAGAGAGTAGTGCTGACGGGGGGGCGCTGTCATGCAAGAGAGTCCGTATCAGTATGCAGGTAGAGCTCCACAGCCCACCGACATGGCTGGAATGAAGCGTTCTGATTACACCCTGCAAGGTCTACTGCTCCACCAGGCTGATTTTTCATTCGCTCTGTTTGGTACTTTTTTCCGGCAAACTTTGTCTGAATGCCATGAATTTCAAACACAAAAGCCCTTTTACACTAAACAGGAAAAATGATTTTATTGTAAGGACAAAGACTATTTTATTTATTTTTTATGAAAATGAAATCAAAAGAAAGAGTTGGGAGCTACAGTTAATATTTAAACTCTCACCTCCTGAAAACTGGCTACCAACTATTTAAAAAGGGTCTGTCATTATACATCTATAAATAATTTAATGAAACTGCTTGATTATTTTTAATTTCCTTCTATATTTGTTTAGCACAGCAGAACACTAAAAACACTTCTTTTTACATATTTTTGTCATTTAAAAGAAAAAAAGAAAATTAAAACATAACAGCGTAATTTTAAAGGGTAATGTTTTCAATTAAGCAATGACGATAGTTACACATTAAATGTCACTTTAAAAGTCAAATTTAAATGTCAATATTCTGTTAAATCAAAATATTGCCCAGGTATAATTAAACAGGCTTTTTTTAAAAGGAAAAATGTATGATTATGGTAAATGACATTGTGATTCCTAAGGCATCCACAGTGCTTGAAAATGTCACTTATGAAAAATGTACTTCTGAGGAATACACTGAAAAAAATGTTACACAGTTCATAACTGGCTTTCTAACTATATAGGGGAAGGCATGGTGTCCAGATATGCTGACAGTATGTAAAATCAAAAGCATAATTTAAGTGCAATATTTTTTACTACTTTGCTGTTCACTACCACATTATGTACTATGGTAACACTTTCACAACACTTTCATAACCTACTGTGTCATCTGTGAGGTGGCAGCACTACTCACTGTGCCACTCTGCCAACTGCTTCATAACAGTTGTTTGCACATTTACCATTTTTCCATTTTTTATGGAATATTTTTGTGACAGTCTCGAAAATCTGAACTCCATCAAATCGAGGTACATTAAGCTGCCGATGGACTGTACCAAATATTTAATTTTTCTCTCACGGTGTGACACAGTTATCCCGGAGCTAGCGCCGGTGTCTACAGTAATGGGTTCAAGTGTGGAGATTGCATGTTCTCCCCATGTCTGTGTAGGTTTCACCCAGGCAATCTGGTTTCCTCCCACAGTCCATAGACTATGTCCATAGACATAGTACCAGGTGGACCGGTGACACAATTTTCCTTAGTGTGTGAGTGAACGAATGTGTGTTTGCTGAGAGATGGACTCGCATGCTGTTCAGGATGTACTTTCCCTCATGCCCTATGCTTCTTGGACACCCTGTGAACCAATACAACCCTGCACTAGCCAAGTGGTTTTAGCATATAAATAAAAGAATTTTTTGTGGATTAATCCTTCCAGACCTACTTTGTTAAGCCACAGATCTAATAAACATCTCTAATCCTTTCATACATTGTTAATGAACTATGAAGATTTGGAACAAATGGTGTTTGGTTAAAAAGCCACATCCAAGAGGGATGTGGACCTTGTCCAACTCACCAGAGCTTCCTGGACTTTCCAATTCGGAATGGCGAACATGGCATGTTGGAGCTCAGTGTCTGTGGTTCAGCCTCTGTCTGAAAGAGCTGCTTCCTCTGCAGGAGTCAGTGGGAATTCATGAGGCCCTGAAGCATCTGATGCTATGGTGCCCTGGTGATGTTTTGAGGGTTGCCAGTCTGTGGGGCACCCGTACTCTTGAACCTAATTTATTTACTCCCTTGGTAGGACACTAGGAGGTCTTCAATTCCAGCTCACGGTTTAGGCGACCTTTTGTAGTCAGGCCCTCGACTAGGCCCACAAGTTTGTTTGCATGCGGAAGTGCCTTCTGAAGATGTGATCGCTGTGTACGTGACACGCCACCAGTCTGTTGCTCCCTCTTCTGGCTTGCAATGTTATCGAAGTACATCACCCGAGGAAAGGCATCACAGTCCCGCGTTCCACAAAGCCACACAAGTTAGCACAGACCTGTCATCACTGCATATTGCACCAGCTGCATGCTGGGAAACTACTCCGGTTCTAATGAGGAAACAGACCCTGTGCTCCGCGTTTTAATAACCGACACGTAGAATGAAGCAAAACAACTGCAGAATATATTAAAACCGTTGGTTTATGCTGATGATTTGTAAAAAAAAAAAAACATTCCCAAGGAAAAATACCTTCAAAATCAACAGCTTGCTTGCGTCCTCTTCAGCCTGAAAACAGTCAGCCAGATCAGCCTGAAAACACCAGCAGGTTGATGGCTGGATGGATGCTGAACTCTGTGCTGTGATGTAGAGCAGGCCTGAATGCTCTCCCCGGTGCAGAGTGGTGCAGAGGTAGAGGCGGGACGGAGTCTGCTCCCCACCCCCCCTTGCTGCAGTGTCTGTTCCAGAGTGGCCACGGTCCAGTCTTTGCCGTGTTATGTTACCGCTACACACACGCTGGTACCAGCACCTTCCCCTCCACAAGTGTCACGTCTGCTCCCTGTCTCTGCACAGCGGCACCTGCCTGTGGGGCTCTGCTCACCCACATGGGGGTAACTTAGCTCACGTGTGCGACCAGCGCTGCAGAGCTGTCGGCCGTTACTGTGGCAACAGGGCAGTCCGCAGAAACCTGTCCCATCAGAGACTGAAGAGCTGTGGCCTGTAGTTGCTCCACTCCTGAAAATGAGCTGCTGCCCCTGTCCATTGGCAGAGCTACGTGACTTTAGTTTACTTTACTCAGTTTAATGCAACAAAATCAGATTAAGTAAGAAAAATGTACAAATCATTTTCAAGGACCATGTATAATATGGCCCACCAAGGTAATGCTGTGCATCTCTGCATTTGTACATGTATTAATTCAGTAAATAAGTCAGCATTAGATTAAATTCTTACACCATTATGCTGGAAAATATCCAAATGAGCCATGAGCTAAAAAGGATTCTTTTCATTAGTAACATTTATTTCCTCCTTGCGTACATAAATGGGAAAGTATGAAAAATGTGGTGTTACAGTCACAATTGCCAACAAAAGAGACCACGTTCCCTGAATATGATGTTCCTTGAAAATGCAATGTTGTTCAGGACGTCCCGTGTCACCAGCTGAAACCACCCCACTTCATTCACACGTCACTGTCACTAACGGCTGTGTACACGGAGCAGGTACTCACCACAAACTTCTGGCTCTGGCAAAGGTCTTGTCGACTCTGTAAGGACAAGAGAGACACCTTTGTTTAAACCTGGACAGGCTTCCCACTGGATCTCAGGATGGATGACCCACCCATGGTGTCCCAAGGTCATATGTCATTTTCCATTGCTGGCCTTCCTGGGCCAGCCCTTTCTGAGGCTGGGCTGAACCAGCCAGGAATGGACTTGGGTGCTGTTAAACACACCACTGTCATGAGACATGTGACTTGTTGGAATATATAATTTGAGTGCAGGTGGGGGGGGGGGTATACCTGATAAACTGACAACTCTGTGGCAACAACAGGTGAAACATTCAGAAACCCTGCCCCATTGGGTACAGACACAACCATAGTAAAGTTATAGCATTTGACTCCTTCTGTTACTCCACACTGAACCAAAACTACTAACATCCAACCAGGAGTGCCAAATTCCTCACATCTCCATGGCAACACTCTGTGGTACTTACAGGTGGTCTGGAACCTTTACATAATTTATCACTAATCAGAGACTTTACAGCTCTGTAAGCTACTGCTTTGCATTTGTTTGAAAATGCAATAAATCAGTCTTTATGTGTATGAGAAAGTGGAAAGACGAGAAAAATGAGTTGTGTCTCAATGGGTAGCTATATAGGGCCCTTCCATCTATATAACTTAAGTCAAACTGCGGAAACACGTGGTCAGGATTTCCATGGCTCAGCAATTCTCAGTAAATGAATAAGAAAAAAATCTGGGCCATGGATGAAAGTGCGCGTTGCAACAGGCAAATTAACATTTTTATTATTACAAAAATAATGGAATCTATTCAATGTTGCAGTAAGGGCTTCGCTAAAGTTTCCCCTGAACTCTATAATCCTACTTGATTAAAAATGTGAAAAAAAACATATGGCTTTGGACTGTCAAAGAAAACATGTAAATTCTACAAAGACTGAGCTGGATATGAATCCACATCTGAACTCAAAACTCAAGATCAGGGACACACCAGAGCCACCCCCTGCACCACCATCCCACCCCTTCCAATATCTACAACATTCATATTCAGTTGTTTATGTCACAGTCATTCAGTGAGGACCAGATTACCTGCAAGAAAAATAGAGCACAACAGATTTTATTTATATCATGTACTTGTGTCAATCTGTACACCTTCTGGATGGAGTCTGTTCTGGAGCCAGTATCTCTCATTACTGTTTACACAGAAAGGGGGGATCATTGAAATTCTAATTGCATAACTGCTCTGTCCCTCCACAACAAGCACTTTGTGAATACAAAACATGGACAGACAACACTTCAAGGAATCAGACCATCAGGACAGAAGAACAGTCCCAGGTAATATTAAACCAAAAACCACCAGTGTCTGTGTCGGTGTGCAGAGTGAAAGCGTGGGGGGGGGTCACATTACTACACCGCTTTAAGATGGAAGACAAATTAATTATACTGGAATCACCATCTAATTTAAATCTCCATTTAAAACTCAGACACCACCTCGTGGGATTTTATGGGTTCCGGCTCTGACCCAACATCACAGCCATTGGATAAGTGGGGCATCCAACCCTTCTGCAACCACATGAAGGTCTCTGATAAACGCAAGAAAAGGCTCCGCAGGTGGCACAGTGGTTGTAGAGCCATTGCCTTCCAATCAAAGGCAATGTTTTTGAATCCCACTCCCTGCTATTGTACCCTTGAACAAAGTTCAGAACTGCTCCAATAAAATTACCCCAGGTTTATACATGGGTGAAAAATGTAAGCAGTCTAGGTGTGACTGCAAACTAGTGTGTGTTTGGACAGGGCGGACGGCTTAGATGCACGTGTACAGAGCCCCTCAAGTATAATTAACTGCACAAGTACTGCGGGCATTAATGCAAAAAGATCTACGACGCTCCCATTCCCATCTGTAACCTGGCAACTAATGAAAGGAGCTGTTTGATATTAATCTCCGCTCCACTGTGCCTTCATTCACAGTGACCTGCTGGACAGTTCAGTTTTAGTGGTTTAAGGCCGCAGTATCAGGCTATTACCGTCCCATAAACACTGTGTAATAGGGTTTGCGGGCACAGGGTTCAAGATGACAGCATGACCATTAGATGCATTTCATTTGTTGGACACAACAGTATTCGGCCCTTATTCTTCGGTCTAAGAAATTAAACGAACAAATGTTAAAAATGCACGAGCTTTAATTATTTTTATAAAATGCATTTTTTGAAGTGCCCTGTTGTTAAAGTAGAATACATTGGTGTCCCTTCCACCAGACCAGCAGATGGTGCTGTGGAACTAAACTGGGACTTATTTTTTATGCACTAAGTCAGTAGAGTTGCAAGGGTCAAATAAATGGAAACTCTGTCTGCTCAAGGATGCATTTAAAACTTAAACCATAATGGCTCTGCTTCCTTTATCTTTAATAATTCAGGAGTAATATTTTGTATTCTGTACAATAAAGCTCAGTGAAAACAGTATACAGATGATCTAAGTGATTAATTTTCTTCTGCTAGAAAAAAAACTTTTAATCTGTATGACTCATAAGAATTCGACACCTTTTTGGATGTTGTACTTCTTGGATGATGATACATATATATATTTGTGTGTGTATAATGAATCTTTACTAGTAAACATTCAATTTATGGTGCAAAAGCAGAATGAAAATCACTTTTTTTCCTCTTCAGGAGGTTTGCACAGTTTCAGCAATAAAATCTTTTTAAAAGCCGATTCCCATTTGAAACTGCATTTTATTGAATGTACAACCTTGCGTTATACTGTGTTTTAACCATGTCTTTTGAATCAGATTAAAAATTTTATTGGTGACTGTCCTGTTTAAATGTCATTTATTAACCCATTATCAATTATAATATCAACAGTTGGTCCAGCTACCCTGGTACTGTGGTTCAGAGTCTATCGTGGAAGCACTAGGTGTGAGACAGGGTACAACCTAGATGGGACACCACTCCATCACAGGGCAAGTAGTGATTCAGAGTATTTTAAATCCCATGATGTGGGTCTAATGTTAAAAACAAGAAAGAGTGTAGCCCATGTTCCAAACTGAGCAACTTTCCACTGTAACCTTCACAGCCATGTTTGCATCCCTTTTCAAATTGGACCTGAATCATACAATGGCTGGAAATGAAGACTTTCCACGCTTTCCACAATGGTTTAAACAATGGCCAGATCTGGGGTTTCACAGCCTCACACATAGGATAAAGAGAAGTTTCTCTGTCAAACTGGCTGAACACAGGCAGATGTGTAGAAAGGTAGGCATCTGCGACTAAGTATGGACAGAACTGACGTGAGTTGCAAAGTGAAAGCTGGGATAGTTTGTCTTGTAAAACTCTGTGATGGAAAACTACAGTTGTGTTAGACACTGAGGAACCACACTAAACTTCACATGCTTTATTTATGCAAGAAAAATGTACTGAGTTCAATGTGTTTACCACAGATAAGCAGCTGGGGGCAAAGATGGATGCAGTTAGCAAATCTGCATGGTTTCCTAGCAACAGTGACAACGCTTTGCTCAGATGACCAGACGCTGGTCAGTTTGCACATTCCCAGTGACATGATGGCAACTGCTCTGAGGCTCCTGTCACTGCTGCACCGCGGTCCTGATTCATCCCCAGAGGGTCCGCGTTTCAGTATTTGAACTACATTAACTACCAAGATGCACAAAGCTCTTCGGAAAAAGTGTTTACAGCCCACCGGGTACAGCTTTCTACAGGGTGATTCAACAAGAACAGAACACTTTCATAAATGTATTACTCAGTAAGTGAACATCATATGAACATGATGAAGAGTCTAAACCAAGGGTCACATGAACAGTCCAAACCAATTTCTAACGTAACTCAGTTTTTTCTTAATCTTACAAATGATCAATACTACATGTTCATATGATACTGAGTAATACATGTATGAAAAACTTTTCATAATTTGAACTATAAAAGTTCATTATAAGTTCTTACAAACACTGACAAAGCAAACATGATCTGCTCTCTTGCCCAAGAAGGATACATGTTTGACCCCCCACCTCATGCTGTGAACTTTGATCCAGGTATTTACCCTGAATTGATACAGTAAAAAAAAGTAAAAGTGGATAAACATTTCAAAGTAGCTTCACACAGTAAGCTGCGTTGATAAAGGCATGAGCTAAACAAATGTAAATTAACGCATTTCCCGTTCAAAAGAAATAATGTATTATACTTATATTTACTCTCATTTTTGCTACCTTCCATTTTCAGAGAACACTAAGATATTAAGATGATCTCAGAACTGACTTACTGTGATGCTGTTGGCAGGAAGCAGACATGTGCAGGTGCGAATTAGCAGTTGA
This sequence comes from Arapaima gigas, assembly GCA_900497675.1. Classification (NCBI taxonomy): domain Eukaryota; kingdom Metazoa; phylum Chordata; class Actinopteri; order Osteoglossiformes; family Osteoglossidae; genus Arapaima; species Arapaima gigas. The sequence goes on along the minus strand of UFQX01000322.1, from coordinate 173,667 downwards.
GGTTTATTGTCCAGGGAAGTTCCAGAATCGTGGTCAGTACACAGGCAAGGGTCAGGTCCGGAGTGCAACGGAGTACAAGAAATGGTCAGGCTAGATCGAAGGTCGGGGACAGGCAAGGGTCGATTACCGGAAAGGCTAACGGGAGAAATGCTCTGTACACTCAGTAGTAACATGGGCAATACTTCGCACCAGCATGTCGGGCTACACAGGTTTTATACCTTGTTCGGGGAAACGAGGAGCTGGTGCTGGCAATTGTGGGGCTGGGCAGAACAGCAGGCAGAGTAGGGGGCATGACAGTACCCCCCCCCCCAAGGAGTTGGCGTCAGCTGCACAACGCAGACAGCCACGACGACCCCTAACAACGCCCCTAGACGAGGGGCTCTGGGTTTATGCGCCTGAGTAGTCACAGGTCTGGGCGGATGAGGTGGTGCTTCAGGGCCATTTTGCCCTCCTGGCAGTTGGGGTCTCACAAGTGCCACTGACCTTCCTTTTGGGGTGTCCCCTAGGCCTGGGCCCTGGCTTCTCAGGGTGGCACTGGTGAGAATCTGCTACCAATCCTGGGTCCAGTACATCCCTAGCTGGCACCCAGCTCCTCTTCTCTGGGTCCTCCCAGTCGACCAGGTACTGAAGATGTCCTGCCCGTCTTCGAGAATCCAGCAGCATGTTTGTGTACGCTGGAGCACCTTCTATCTCCACTGGGGGGGGTGGGACGTCTGCGGGGAGGGCCTCATCTAACGGTCCCAGGACTACTGGTTTGAGCAGAGAAACGTGAAAGGCAGACATATTAAGGTTGACCAGTAGGTCCAATTTGTGCGTCACCTCGTTGATCTGCTTTGCAATTCGATAGAGACCCAGGTACTTGGGATGAAGTTTTCTGCATCCCTCAGGGAATTTGTTTTTAGAGGACACCCAGACTCGGTCTCCAGGACGATACACTGGGGCCTCTTGACAGTGCTTGTCGGCATGGTCCTTGTAACGCTGGAGAGTCTGTTCAATATGCTGATGAGTCTGCTCCCAGCCATCCTCCCTCCTCTTCAGCAAGTTATCCACTGCCGGGATGTCCGTAGGATCTGCTGTCCACGGTACCGGGGGGGGGGTTGATAACCCAGGCAGCATTCAAAGGGGGTGAGCCTGGTGGATGAGCTAACCAGTGAATTCTGGGCCATTTCTGCCTAGACCAATCTGATGGATTCTCGTGGCAATATATTCTTAAGAACTTCCCTAACTCCTGGTTTACCTGCTCGCACTGGCCATTAGACTGTGGATGATGACTGGATAAGCTAATGGTTACTCCCAGGCATTCGAAAAGGGCGGTCCATATTTGAGGTAAACTGGGAACCACGGTCCAACACTAATGTCCTCTGGAATACTAGAGCCGGAATACCTGGTTAAACAGTGCCTCGGCAGTCTGGAACGCAGTGGGTAACCCCCCCAAATGGAATAAAACGGACTGCACATGAGAACCTGTCGACAACAGTTAAAAAACAGGTATGCGACTGGGATGGTGGCAGGTCCGTGACAAAATCTAATGCAATATGGGACCAGGGTCGGGAGGGGACGGGAAGGGGAACCAATTTCCCCACAGGTAACATTTTCAGGGTTTTGCACTGTGCACAAGTTGAGCATGAGGCAATAAACCGGTGTACGTCCCACGCCATGCTCTCCCACCAGTACCTACATGATAGCAGTTGGTAGGTCCGGGACTCCCCAGGATGCCCGGAAACCATTGACGCATGTGCCCATGTAATGAGGCGATCTCTGCATTGTGGGATAACATCCTGCTTTCCTGCCGGACACGAGGTGTCGCCAAGTTCTCTAGCTATATCCTGATCAATTTCACACTATATGGATGCTATTTGACAGTCAGAGGGTAACATTCTGACTGGTTCAGTGTTTGTCGTTTCCTCCAAGGGTTTGTGTATTCGGGATAATGCATCTGCCTTAGTGTTACGGGACCCTGGTCTGTAGGTTATCAAAGACCAAAAATGGGAGAAAAACAAGGCCCAGTATGCTTGCCTGGGGTTCAATTGCCTTGCGCTGCCCAAGTATTCGAAGTTTCGATGATCTGTTAATACTTGAAACAGGTAACTAGCTCCCTCAAGCCAGTGTCGCCACTCCTCGAGTGCCAGTTTCATTGCCAGCAACTCACGCTCTCCTATTCCATGATTTTGGTCGGCTAAGGTAACTTTATGGGAATAAAAAGCAACCAGGTGTAACTTAGGGGTAAGACGGCGCCTATGCCGACATCCGAGGCATCTACCTCAAAGGGTTTAGACAGGTCAGGGTGTCTCAAAATGGGGGCAGTGGTGAATGCCTGTTTAAGTTTAACACTTGCTTGGCCTGGGGATTTCACGATGGGTGTCAGGATCTCTTCTTGCCCTTGAGCAGTGCTGTGAGAGGGGCTGCTATGCCACTAAAGTTTCTAATAAACCTGCGGTAAAAGTTAGCAAAACCCAGAAAACGCTGGAGGTCCTTAATGCTACGAGGTGTGGGCCAATTAACCACTGCCTGGATCTTTGAGTAGTCCATCACAATACCTTTGGTGCCAATAATGTAACCAAGAAAAGAAACTCTAAGTGAAATTCACATTTCTCTCCCTTCACATACAACTGATTCTTTAAGAGTTGTGTAAGGACTGTACAGACATGGGTAACATGAGACTCGAGATCCAGAGAGTATATTAAAATGTCATCAATATATGTGATCATGAATTTCCCCATCATGTTACGGAGCACGTCGTTAATGAACGACTGAAAAACGGATGGCGCGTTACACAGACCGAAAGGTATTCGTAATGTCCATTCCGAGTAATGAATGCTGTTTTCCCACTCATCCCCTTCCCGGACACAAACCAGGTTGTAAGCGCTTCTGAGGTTTAACTTTGTGAAATATTTAGCACCTCGGAGTTGCTCTAAGGCTACCGGCACCAATGGCAAGGGGTAAGGGAACTTCTTTATCGCATTTATACCTCGGTAATCGATGCACGGCCTAAGACTTCCGTCCTTCTTAAAAAGGAACCTGAAGCAACAGGAGATGTAGACGGCTGAATAAATCCCTGATCTAGAGCCTCTTGGATATACTCATCCATCACCTTTAGTTCTGCCTGGGTCAATGAATAAGTGTTGGCTTTTGGAAGGGGAGCCCCTTCTACTAGCTCGATCGTACAGTCATACGGGCGATGCGGAGGGAGTTTGGTTAAATTTCGCTTACTAAATACCTCTTTCAGGTCAGAGTACTCGGGGGGAGTTGTTATGGCTTCGGAGTTGGGACTTTCTACCATAGTAGCACGCACCATGACCTGAGGGAGTTGCATATAGTTTCTAGCACAATAAGGGGACCGGGACACGCCATCTAAGGTGGACCAGGAGATATGAGGGTCGTGTTTCCGCAACCACGGTAACCCTAATACCACTAGGTAACTGGTTTGTGGAATCACAAAAAAGGATATGGACTCAATGTAAAGTACTAGCATCCATTTGTACGGGGAGAGTGCCCGATGTCATGCAGTCCTTACCGATGGGTCTTCCGTTGAGGGCGAACAGTTGACGTGGTACGCGTAGGTCCCGGGTCCAAAATCCCAACTGCTGGACCAGCTCCGAATGCTGGAAGTTTCCGTTGCCCCGGAATCAATTAGCGCCTTGACGGACACTGGCTCCAGACAGTAGAAGGTGACGGGGAGGGTGAACGACTTGCACGTTTTTTCCCATCCATCACAGGGATGAATCAGTGGGCAAACCTCTGTGACGTTGTTTCGAATGCTGGAAGCTGGCGTGTAGGACGCATCTCCATTCTCTGCTGTACTTGCGCTGGTCCCTCTGCGAATTCGGTCTCCATTCGTTGCGGAGTTGTTCGGCCGGTTCCCATTCCGGCACGCTTCCGGTCAGATGGGGAATTGCAGCAGGTGTCAGGTCAGAAGCGTCACTGGGTGTTGCCAAATGGAGACTTTCCTGGGGCCGTTCGTCCTCAAGTGAGTATTGCTTCGGGTCAGATATCTTTTTCAGGTCTTCAGGCACCTGTGTCAGTTTCTTTTTTTGCTCACTTTGCCAGGTTATGAGGGTGGAAAAACACTTGCATGATCTTCTCCACCAGGCATCCATGCTGAGTCAGTTGTTCCGCCTTTTCGGCAGTTCAGGGGTTTGAGCGCCCCATACCTGCCGTCTGCTGGTTGGCAAAGTATTCTGTGACACCGTTGGCAGGAAGCAGACATGTGCAAGTTAGCAGTTGAGGTTTATTGTCCAGGGAAGTTCCAGAATCGTGGTCAGTACACAGAAGTCAACGGAGTACAAGAAATAGTCAGGCTAGATCAAAGGTCAATTACCGGCAAGGCTAAGAGGAGAAATACTCAGTAGTAACATGGGCAATACTTTGCACCAGTGTGTCGGGCTACACAGGTTTTATACCTTGTATAAACGAGGGGCAGGTGCTGACAATTGTGGGGCTGGGCAGAACAGCAGGCAGAGCAGGGGGCGTGACACTTACAAACCCACTTTGTTTGGCGACTCAGCATCTTCTTGTGATCTTCCTTGTGAATAAATAGCTCACAGATACATAATCACACATCTAAAAGCAGAGGCTCACATAGTGGCCTTCAGCACAGCACGGTGCCCTTTGCAGTGAAACAAATGCCCTATGAGGAATCAATAAAACCAGTACTGCTCCTATGGTAATAAATTAGTATGACTCTACATACCCCTATTATATTGCATAGAACAAATTATATGTGAGTCTAAGTGTTAAAACCACATTAAATTATTATGTTACAGTGTCTATCTACCCTTTCAGACAGTGTAAATATCCTAATTCGATACAGGTCAGAAAGAAAGTCTCTAGAGCCAGTTATTGACACTTAGGGGGAAGAAGCATCAGGGCTTTTTTTCAGTTTAGTGCATCTAATTGATAGTAATGTGCTTGGGCTCAGCTCCACCAACATTAAAAACACAATAAAGAAAAAAAGAAAAGCACTAACTATGAGCAACAGACCACTGACATCCATTCTGTCAAGAGCCACAGAAGTAAAATCACTGCTAACCACAACATGTCACGCTAACTGTCCTGCTACTGCCGCTTTATAAGTATCCTTCGTGGCACGTCCTCTTTCTCAGAAATGGCTGATGTTCTGAGAACAGGAACCGGGTCCATCAGGGCGATTTGTAGGAAGTGCAACGGGGTTTTCCTAAGAGAGGAAGGGTGACCGTAGGAGACTCTCACACTGACATGTCCCATCTCTTCTCAGTGCAGTGTTAGTGTGGAAGGAGCCACACATTTTCATTGCCATGAGATGACTGCCACAGGCGGCATGGTGACACCACTGGGGTTGTGACACACAGTATGCCAGTGAATTGTTTCTGTTGTAAACTTGTCATATCTGTGATCTGGTTGTCTGCCTTCACTACAGCCCGTTGTAGCTTTTATCATCAAGCTGCTGTTTAGCTGGTGCTTTTATCCCAACTGACTTGCAGTATTTAATACTTGACACAGACTGGTATTTGACTGGAATAATTAAAGGGAAGTAATAAAGCAGGAATAAGAAGTGTGAACCAACCACCCTCAGATTACAAATTAACATCCTTAATAGCTACCTACTACTTTCTACCATAGGACCGCTTTTTCAGACATTAGATTGACTGTATACAGCTGTAAGCAGTGCTTGAAGTGGAAAAAAGTAAGTGGTAATTCTCCTTTTATTGGCATGATGGTGGGCCTATCAGTCAGCATCAGTACATTATTAAATATCATATTTTGAATTTCTACAGTGAGTAAAAGATACGTGATAATCCCGATGTTCACAGTGTATTTCTTCAAGAAAAGGGACACATACTTCAAACAAATGGTACGAGGTGCCTTGTAGTGTAACTTAGTGCACCCTGGGCAATGAAATGGTGCTGCGAGTACTATTATGAATAAAGACCATCTACCACAGTTACAGTGTTTTACTGGGAGAACAGCTCAAACAGAGAACCTGGTCAATGGAGTGGGGGGTAGAAAGGGGCACTGGGAGGTTATGAGAAGTTACAAGACTCCAAAGAGCGAAACATAGAATTCCTGATACTGCACCTGTGCACTGCTGAGTCCCGACCCACTTCAACTAGGGTGAAAGTCAGACACGAGGATACGCCAGTGTGACAGCCTTTTAATCTAACATTATTAGTTTAAGAAATGGATAAGGGATATCAATTTACCCATGAGGTTCTAATATAAAATAACTCGTTGTTTTTATTGTTGCTGAAGAAATTAAACCACATCCAGAAGGAGACATATTTAAACACCATCATTTAAAGCATTTCTGCCAGGAAACTTTTCTTTTCAACAGTTTTCAAAGCAAACAACTTTGACAAGAGAATAAGTGGCCTACAATGAATTTTCCGGTTGCACGGAGCAGCCTTAAGACCTTGGTGTTTCAATTAGGGAAAAAAGTTTGTCATGTCACATGTTGCTTGTTAAGGGATAAAAAGTAGTTTTCAAAGCAATGGGACCACTTTTAAAAAAGAAAGAACAAAAGAGATTCACATCTGCTGCTTTACTTTAGCCACTGGGCCACAGTCAAATCTTTTCTCCGTCAGTTCAGCATAGCGAGTCGGTGGCGAGCCGTGAGCAAACAGAGACAGAGAGCTGCTGAAGAGGAAACCAAAGAGAGACTAATGCGTGACCATGTGAGCAGGTCTCCTTCTAAGAGTGAAAGGAGCCAGTCACTGCAACGGTGACTCAAATCAAAACTATATTCTGAGGCTGAAGAGAAAGCAAAAGGAAATAAATGCCCAAGACTACACCAATCAGGGCTATTTATCTCTAAAGTCACAGTGGGCGGTGGGGGTGGCAGTCCAGCAGTTAAGGACTTGGTGCTTGTTTGGTGGATGTTGCAGTTCCCTTGCAAAAGGTACTAAAGCTGCACTTTGAGTATGGGGTGAAAGACCGGGGCAGTAGGACGCTTTGGTCATGCATGGTGTCACTTTGTCACAGTGAGTGAAGCACAAAGTGACCTTAAAAAGTCACACACTGGAACACGTGAGGGAAACGTAAGTATTTTTCCATGTTCCTGCCATTTGCCCCGCAGACAAATAAATGTAAAAACGCATAACAGGTGCACATGCATTATGAGGACTGCTAGGTGTTTTCCTGCTTATTCTGTCCATTTCAGCATGGGGTTGAAGGTAATCCCACACCAGCAAACCAAATAGCAGGCAAAGCAGGATTAATTAAATGAAAGCAAGGCAACTGAATAATGAACAGTACATAAATAAACACAGCTCTATTTAACAAGAAAATACTGCCTGCCAGTGCACAGCCAACATACAATGGCTGCAATTATAGTCCAGCCATTCCTGTTATTAGAGACTCAACTCATTTTCCATGTGTGCCGCAACACAACCTCGACTGCATCGCTTTTTCGCCTCCAGCTTTTCACTTTCTCCAATCAGCTAGTGAGCTGTAAAGTTTTTAAAATAAAGTGTCATTTATGGATTAGACTTCACTACTGACTATTCCATAAAGTATAAAATACGATATAAAAAGAATTTGTTGTGTGAAAATACTATAAATACACTACAGACCAAGCTTCCGTGTCTCTAACAAGTCACAGCCATGTCTTTGAGAAGTAAAATGAGAGCCCAGATGAGTTTTGCCCCTCACTGTTTATGTTTTCTCAAATAGTTTGTTTTATAAACAGAAAGCGTCCCATGCTATAAGTTCAACATTTATTTTCTTGACAAAAGTAAATGAGGAGGAGATATTGCTTAAAATGACAGAACTATTTTCCATCAAAATATGTATGTGTGTGCTATATCCACATGGACCCCCTTCTATTTTGCCTTCATTTTTTTCCTGCTGTTCAACCCAATGCCAGTTACTTTCTACCGGAAGATGCCACACAGAGTCTTTTTCAGTGATTTCATCTATAGCCACGGAAATGGTTTTGTTGTCTCCAGTCCATTGTGCTGTTGCTCAAACAATAATGAGTCTATTGAGGAGCACCTTTCTGCAGCTCCACGCAGGAACAGCTGCGATGGCTGCCCTCTGGAAGCTCTTTCAGTCTTGCAGAGGCCAGAGACAACGGCGCTCACACACCGCCTTGGTTCCTTTAGACAAAGGTTCAATGAGAAAACGAGACTCAAAATACTGCAGTTTTTTGTTATCTTTTTTCCTACAAATCCAAATAAGGAGTTCCGGAGCAGAGCAGGACACAAGTCCGGCAGACTGTCCGAGGTATCGCTCTCACTGGAGGATTTAGTGTTTGGGAGTCATGGATGATTTTCCTCCCAGCAAGACGTCTTTGGCTAAACAAGTGTCCCTTGTCTGGTTTGTCTCTGTTAAAAAACAAGTTTTCTCACAAGAACCATCAGAGAACTATGAAAGTGTGACAACATTGAGATGTGAAACAAATCAGCTGTGTTGCATCATTTCCCTCATCTAACACAACTCTAAAATTTAAATTGGGGTTTTTGGGACAAACACTTTGAAGAACTGATAATGAGAAGGTCACTACTTTGTTGACAAAAAAAAGCACAGATTTGGCCAGACTGCTAAATCGTCGAATCCAACAGTGCACACTTGATTTAAAGTTATTTACAACTGTGCCCATTTATACAGACAGTCACTAATATTAATTCAGGTCAACTGCTTTGACTGACAGCAGAGAAACAATCAGGTTCTTCAATGCTGATTGCTACTCCAAAATCATGCCTGAGGCTTAAGCTAACATTTTAAGTTGCTCTAAACCAGAATCTTAATAAATGTAAGACAAATAAAAACCTGTATGAAGAACAGATACACGATACATAGCAATGGTTTTTGCGTTCTCATCAAATGTGACGCCATTCTAAGAAGAGGGCTTATTTCCATTGTGTTCAGTGGTTTTTCTGGAACATGAGATGGATCCCTGAGATTACAACAGAGTGAAGACTTTTTCCTTCTTCTGTCTTCAGATAATCAAGCATCCACAACACAATTCTGTTTTATCAGCAGTAATTTAATTCCTGTCAACATTATTGACAGCCGTGGATTACAACACGTGCTAACATGCGGCTCCATGAAACAGTGGTCACTCGGGGTCAGTAAAAAGTGTTGGAGATGCCGAAGCAGATTACACGTAAAAACTGGAAAATGTTTTTTGGCACAATTTACCAACTGGATATCTGTCCTCTTCTACTAACCCTTATCATATCCAGAATGCACCCTCACTGCTGATTTAAGGTACTTTTGTGGTGGCTATAAAGCTGAGATGTCACATCCCTCTGTCATTTTCATAGCCAGCCAAGCTGAGCCCAGCACACCACACACAAGAGACTCAAGACAGGAAGTTTTGATGCAATGCAGGATGTGAGACTGCTAAAAAATAGAATTTCACTATGCCTCCTAAAATTTTCACAGGTTGGAAACCATAAGGTTTTTATTAATTAGGGTTAATTGTGAAACTGGTTAATCACAACCTACCAAAACCAGTACATACTCTAGTATATATGATAATGGAAAATATATTGTAATCGGTCACAGGAACAAACAGTAAGCAGTACATCATACAGTTGTGAGATTTTAACGGAGAAGGAAAAGTGTGATATAAGAGAGATGCAGAGGAGGTACCTGAGTCACCCAGGAGGGGCTTCATGTAGCTCACTGGGGAGATCAGTTGCCCTGCTGCACACTCAAAAGTGACAGTCACACATAAAAACCCATGTTAACATATTTTTTCCTTCTTAAAACATTACGGCATGTGGGTTTGTCCTGTGGGAAACTGGGACTACAAAAGTTGAAATTGCAAGGTTAGTAAAGGGGATATTTGTAGTTTAAAAAACAGTAACAGACGCAGAAAATGTCATTATCTAAACTGATTTGTTTAATCTCAGCTTTGGGCCTCAACAAAGATTGCAAGGCTGTTGAAGCCTCCTAAGCTGAACATAGATAAAAGACCTTTAGCAAATCATCCAGAGCATGATCGAGGTACAAACGTAAACTCATCTGATAGAACATCAATCCTGTGCAAGATTTGATTCAACACACAAAATCCTTCAAAATCAACAAGACATTGTCATCTGTCCTTCTTATTTCCAGTTCTGTCTGCTAGTGTAGAAGTGCCCACATTTAAAAATTGCAAGAATTCAAAATATACCGTACATCTATGACTGTGATCTGCAGGTAAAATCAAAAAATGTGTTTGGATTTAGTATTTCTGCATTTGCTAAAACATCCATCTGACTATCATCATTACCCACTTTTTCTGTTCCGGGTCCGGGTGGTACAGGGTCTATTCCAGATAGCTAAAACATACGTTTGTCAATTGAAATTCAAATACATTAAAATATTGTTTTTACTATTTCAACAATGAAAATGGTAAAACAAGGTAAACTCATATATTTGACATTCTCTACAAACACACACAACGCCTGGAAATCATTATCAAATATTTCCCGCATCACATGTCAAAGGAGAAGCTTCAACGATGACATACAGCCTTCAACAGCCTCAAGGTCGCTGTCCTTTCCCCCCATTTGTTTGTGGTGGTTTTTGTTCACTGTTTGTGGTTTATCTAGTCTTATTTTGGAGACAGTTCTATACATTCTGACCTTGACCTTGATAGTTAGATAGCAACCAGGTGTCCAAGATAGCATTCTTTTTGGTGTCCAAAAAATTACTTTCCTACTTTGCTTTTATATTATTTTAAGGAAAAGGTCCACAAAAATGCAACCTTCTGTTAAACTGAAAGTGTAAAAAATCAAAGCAATTTATATTGACAATTTTAATTCCTAAACAATAAGAATCTATAACGTAGCACCCTTGGTCAACAACAAATTTTACTTTTAAAGCTGTTGCCTTTAAAATATTTTTAAAAAGAAGAGGTATCAAATGAAGCGCAACAAATGAAAAACACATGCAGTGAATATTAGCAAATGAAAGTCTTGTGTGACTTAAATTTTTTTATAACATGCCAAAGTGCCTCATGCGATAATGCAGAATGCAGCTGGAGGAGAAATGAGAATATGGGGAACTGGAAGACAGTGATGCAGTGTGTACACTTACAGTAACTCTGGCATAAAACACTGCTGTGTCACAGCCAACGCAGCCACGCAGTGCAGTGCCCATATTTACCCCTTCCTGATGCTCTGGGCTAAAACTGCTGCTCTAGCAGACTTCATGTCACAGAACATCACAACTTCAGGTCTACAGGGATCTAAACACACCTGCCATACACTGCTCAAGAAACATGAGAGGATTGCCATGTAAAGGGCGAGAGGCACTCTAAGCAAGAGCCTGGAGCGGAGTGGTGGGCCAGGCTGAAGTGTATTCCTGAAGGGCCCTCGAGGGGCGTGTGCATTGTGGTCGCCTCCTGGGAGAGGTCCTGAAGTGGCTTCACAGCATCTCGAGGGTCTGCTAAATCCATGCGAAAGTGGGAGCCTGATCAAAATCACAGGACACTCACACTGGGGTTGTGACTTTCGGGACACACTAGAAACATCATTATTTAACCTCCTGTCACACGCTGCTCCCTGACACAAACTGCCCACAGGTTACGTACCTGTCTTAGGTCTGCAAAACATCCTGCAGCTCCAGTTCATTAACCGCTATGCCAGCTGCTGCTGAGGTGAAAAGCAAGCTAAATAACGAACGCCATCTCAACCAACATGCTGACACTGTCCCGTCATTTTAGAAAGGCAATAAAGTTATGACAACAAAACATGTGAGCAGCACAACCTAATGACTACAAAATGTAGTGCAAAAATCTGTATGAATCTCTGCATGCAAATCTTCTCACTTAAACCTTTTCCTGATACCTGAAAAAACGCCAAAAAGTTTTGCAAAATACATTTTTCCAGATGTTGGATGAAAAATGAGCATGAGAGTGTAATAGAATGTATAGTCTCGTTGGGATCCTGCTGACAACGTATCTGGGTGAGGCATCAGCAAGCTATAACCTGCCGATAGACAAGGGAAGTCTGCCAAACCCCTCTCAGAAGTAGGCCAGAGACCTTTAGCTCAGACCACACATGAACAAAACAACCTCAATGGCTCCCTGGAGCTGAAGGTGGCACTGCCCTTGTTTCATTTTAGTCTCCTAGTTTCTTCAGCTTCTGACAGCGAAGAAACATTACGAAGAGGAAAGTGCTGATGGCCACAAAACAGTGCGGCTGACACTTTCTATGAGGGCTATTCCACTTAAAGCTAAATGTTCTTGTGGAAGTTCCCACACAGTGCAACTTCCTTTATGACAGTTTGAAAGTGCATTGCAAACTTTGGACACGGGTTCTGAAACATCATGTTTATGTTAGGAGGAAATACTTGAATGAATATGACAGCTTTAAATGCAGAGCCAAAACTACACGCATCAGATTCTCTAAAAGCCGGTGCTACCATGAATCCACAAGACAAGTGACATAAAAGAGGGGAAAGGCCGTGTTTTTGGCGGTAAACAGGAACTAAAAAAGGGTACGACTTAATCTACAAAATGAGAGGCCTCATTTTTCAAAGTGCTGCCTTTCTGGAGCAGCCCATGCATATTGAGCTTCTGCTGATGTCTGCTCGGAGGAGTTGCCAGGTGTGGAGCACTCCTCCAAAGCCAGGGAGCAAGATGGAAAAAAAATCGCACAGCAGAAAACTACTGGAATGAGGAGCAAATAGACCAGAAACAGCAGTTTGAAAGCGTACAGGAAAACCAACAACCCATTTAGCAGCTGGTTTTCGATGCAACAGAAAGATGAGCATGATAAAAATCTTCAAAAACGAAGATTTTTGCAAAATATTCCAAACGCTCATTTTAAAAAACTGGCACAGCAGATAGCATATTGATTATAGCTGCGATCACTAGACTTACAGGTTGTGGGTTTAAATCCCCCTCCTACTATGTACTTCTCCTAATCTGCTCCCATAAAAATTACCCAGCTGTATATATCAGCTGGGTAAATCGCTGTCATTAGTTTAACATTGTAAGTTGCTATGGAGAAAGCCAGCAGCTAAATGAATAAATGCAAAAACATTGACAGCTTAGGGACTTCAACTTTATCTCTGTGTGGTGCAGGTTTTTTTGTGTGAGGAACAGGTCATAAGTGGGTTTCAGATCGCCTGTTCTAGGCGATCGCCAATTTCCCAGAGCAGTGGGAGGCAAGGGACAGGTACACCAGCACCATGGCACTCTGCTGTGAGAAAACTGGCAGTTTATGGGAACCGGTAGAGCACATTTTACACCTCTGTTTGTTGGTGAAGAGGTCAGGAGGCTTCTGCTTCAGCCAGACGCTGGATGAATAAATTCTAATTAGAGTCCTCATTGAACCCCATTTCACTTGCTTTTTTGTGATGTGTGATAGATAAACTGGTTGGATCTAGACCTCCAGCTCCACAGACAGGATGCTGGAAAACCCTCACAGCAAGACAGAGCGCCACACACAACACGCTCTGCTGTATCAGGTAAAGGAAACATGAGGTAAAGGAAACATGCAGCTACAGTGGGCCAAATCAAAACAACCAGACACTCCACTATATGTAACCTGAGTTGTTCACGTGAAGTGCTGCAGCTCTTGCATGCAAATCAGTTTTCCACAGATTACTCCTTCAGCTTCTGACTTTTGCCATCTACTCTGAGTAATTTTTTAACTTCTTCCAAAACAACCATGCACTCACTTAAAATGAGCACCACATTTTTACACTTTTATGTGTGTGAATAGCCAGTCCCTAGGGGCACCCTTAATGAACGTCCACAGCTGCTGGAGGATGGCACTGTCACCAAGCAGTCAGTGTGGCCTCCTTGGGGGTCTTGTTAATTGATACTGTGCATTGTGAGATGACTGCAATAAATACTACACCATAAATTAGTAGGAGGCTTGGAGGACAAATTGCCTAGAACTTAAACCCATGAGAGCTGAAAGGTCTCCAGTTACACACTACAAACACCTTACTAACCATTAGTTCCATGCAAAAGTTGCATGACTAAATAGAAAGAGGCAGATGTTTTTAAAGAAGAAGCAAAAAGTATGCAAATGATTTTTACCCTACCCGCCATACGCTCCAAAAGTGAAGCTCCTCTTACGCTGCGGCATCACAGCTGCGGAGACCTTGTGCTGTGTGTGGTAAGTCTGGCAATTCTTCAGTACAGAGCTGCAGATGTGAAAAGCCACTGCTTCCTACCTCTCTCTCCCACACACGTGCCGGGCTGACAGCGTGGCTGTAAGACCCCACACACACATACACACACACACAGACACGCACGTTTGCACTCCTTTTCCTCCAGTCATCGCCTTCGTACACTTTTTCTCTCCTCCCTCTTACGCCTCCTGACCACATAAAGTGGGGGGTGGCTGACCACTTCTGGTTGCCAGGGCAACCGGAAGGGCCACCATGGCGTCCTCTTCACTTCAGTGTTTTTGAATGGATTTGCAAACAGCCAAACAAGAGAGGACTCTTTTAGTATACCTGTGTGATGAAAGTGTAATTGTTAGTGTGAATAGCAAATTCAGCATTTTGTTTACTATGCTCTAATGACTACTAATATTCTGCCACTGTTTTGGAATGACAGGTAGATATTACCTGGAAATGTCTCAACACTGCTTGAAAAAAGAAAGTTAAGTAAGAGTACAGTAACAATTTTTGAAATGCATAGCCCTCATGAGCACTAGCAGTCTTCTGCAATCTCTCACAGGTCCACAGTACTTGAAGCAGCCTCAGGTCTTTTGTCCTTGCTACAACCTCTAGTGACTTTGCACATTTTGGTCCCTGTTCTTAATACAACTGAACCCGTGGAACCTGCTGAGGTGTCCTGACCAGACCAATCATCTCTACAGCATTTCAATGGACTGCGGCCAAGCCGAGCATTTTAATCAAATCCAAACCACAAGAATACAATATGAAATCACCTGACTTAAATTGCTTGCTTTCTCAACAAAAGATATGTAGAACTGATTTTGAAATGTGTCAAAATAATGTTTTTTTCCAACAACATCAGTGATCAAGGCTTTAAAAAAGAAAAATCAGTGTTGACAGTGGAAATAAAAAATAACTGGAATAATCATAATTAAACCCCAACAAGTTTGAGGAAGGAAATGAGAAAAGAAAGCTCATAAAATCTTGAAGTTTGACCTGAAGAGGGAAACCTCCTGTTCATCATTTAAACACCCAGCCCTTTGCTCAGGCCAGATTATAGTAAAATCTAACCATCCAAATCACTGTAAGAGCTCTACCATCTCCTCTGTAAATAACATCTTCTAGACTAACTCAGTTATGACTTTTTGTCCTTGGTAACATGGCCATCAACCTACAGGCTGTGTTTAAAAGAGACACATTAATGCAGGAAAGCAGCTTGAAGTGAGGTGGTTTAACTTAACCTTTAACATAACATGTAACCTAACAAGCCCTTCTGTTGGTTCACATCCTTGAAACACACACCCCATAAAGTGTTCAACCTACACACTTTACAACCAATTAAATGAGCACAGTGATGACTGCGACACATGCCAGTATACTGAGATAGGTGCCTTATTTGAAATGTTTTATTTACATTTATTTCGAAAGTTTTTTTGGTTGTTTTTTTTTCTAAACACCAGATCTTCCAGGTGACTATATAAACCAAAGTTAAACTGTAAAAAAAAACAAAGTTTTTAGTAACTAAATAATCTATTCTAACTGAAAAAGGGTTACAAAAATATGCTAAAACTACACTTCAGTGGAATATAACACAAACAATAAGTACACAGACTGCTGTTCCCTTGAAGCGTCACAGAAAACTACAACTTAATGAAAACTCACATGCGGTGATGCCTACAGTCCATGTTCAACAGGGGCAGGACACAAGAAGCTTTGATGGAACGTCTGGACCCTGCTGTCAATTCCGGTAATCTTCACTGCATACAGTTGGGTCGTGCAGACCATCACTTCAGGATGGGATCCATTCAACACCCTTTACTGATGGCTAATACAGGGTGAAATAAGCCAAATAAACAGAGTCGTTACAAATTTAGATATTCAAAGCTAAGGAAAAATGCAAAAGAATACCCACTGCCACTGTGCTGTTGCTGTTGCTGTCCATCCGCCTCGTCTCTTAGCCCACCAATATTCCCATGTTTTCTGACAACTTGTGGTCTGACAGCAGTGAACAGTGATTTAGTTTTTGTAACTAAATCTCAAAGAGGTTTGGGAATAGAAAAAAAATATTCAATAATAAACTTAAGCCTACCAAGTTATCACAAACCACAATACATTAAAACAGACCTCATAAAGCAACACAGAAGAACACAGAAGGCGGCAAAATGTATCGCTACAGGAGGGAAAAGAAATGTGAACCACCAACCTTCATAGCAAACATCCATGCCCTAGACTTCTCTGCTGCCAACTTCTATTTACCCATTAAAAATCATTCTGTGATACCCAGAGTGTACCGAGTGTATTTGCAATTGATTTCATATCTAATTTCATTATAGGAAACGTGAAATAAAGGGTTCCATTACACAAGAAATGACAGAAAAATCCAAAATTAATATGGCAGCAGGTAACATAATGGTTCATTGTTGAAATCCAAGGAGAAGCCCCGTATCAACACCCTCGAGAGAAGCCCTGCACCAGACTGAGCTGTCAAACAGTCTGTGTAACTCCTAACTTCACTTGGGCGCATTTATACAATGTCAAACAGCCACTATACAGCATCACAATTGTGGAAGACAGCGTGAGAAAAACAGTCGCTGCATCACTGCGTGCAAATGAACACACAACACAACAGTGCTACTATGGCACATTGGATGTGACTTTCATTTCGAGACACCATCTGTCATTAATATGGACAAACTCATACCCTTTAACTGCTTGGAAAAAAGGGGCTTCAACATTCTGAAATGTTTGCAGGATTTCAAGCAGAATAAATTATTTTTGAATGTTATTTGCAGGCTGATATCAAGTTACTCCCAAAGCACACAGGAAAACAGAGAGTGTGAAAAAGGCTTTTTTAGAAGAAGAAACAGATAAAAGAATAACTAACTGTGTGTTACATGTCACAAATATGCAAGCCTTTAACCTTTAACCTTTAGCCCTTAACCCAAGAGGCTTTGCTTTCTATTAAAAAGCCATATTTTAACGTACCAAGAGCGGCTCATTATTCAGTCGTGCTGCTTGGGTAACTTTGGACCTGTGTTATTATAAGGTCTGGATTACAGGCAGAGGAGACATGACATCAGTCAGTTCAAAAACCCAAAGCGGTTCAAGTTTCTGTGAGAAGTACGTGCACCTCTGGCTGGGAACGGAGGTCACCTGGCCAGGTCACTTTCCACTCCGCGGTAGTGAGATGTTTACAGCTGTCCCACACGTCTCTGTGGCCCACGCACCCGCGGGACCCACCATGCAACACTGCACCCTTTCACAGGCCACTCATCAGTGGGAGAGGCGGGATGGCAGGATGGACGGGGCAGAAGAAAAGCTGTGTTGTTCAGTCCACCCCCCGGGTGGCGCCCACTCCCCGCACAAGCCCGGCCCACGCAGGGGCTGATACATGCCTGGCATCAAAGCCCTCTTTGTTCTGTGAGTTTGCCCTCTTCCTCAAGGTTTGTGACCTTCACTCCCCAGTAGGTGAGTCCTTTACTACACCTTCAGAAGTGTTTGTCTGCTGTATTAAGCTCTGAAATGTCCAGGTTTGGCCCATCATAGCATGTTAGCTGATCACAGACGCCACGGTCCATGTCACGTGAAACAGGCTGGACGTTTTTCTGGATCATCCTGCACTGAGGATTTAGGGTTGCTTGTGTTGGCCAGGTGTGCCAGTTAAGAAGGAATGACGCCATTATGGAATTTAGGCCGATTACTCCTACCAATGTGGCAAGGAAATATGATTTATAGTCTGTGGTCTGTTTAAATATGCAAGTGACTAAAATTTTTTACTTTCTTCAACTCAAATAATTGATCTGTGTGAAACTTCAGATGAAATCTCCAATGTTTGGATGCCCTTTTGGAGCTTCCTGCAAGAGGATTACACTTGTGATAAACTGTAATCTTTTCCCCTCTTCTGTGCCTATATTCAGATGTGTGCAATTTCTCTGGGTGCTGCATCTGTCTCCATGATGCTATGACCCAGTCTGTTCTGTTGTTAATAAAAAAAAGTGTGATGTCAACATATGAAGGTTTCCCAGTCCGAGGCGAACTGTTCCGACAAGCAGACGATGACTATTTTAAGTGTTTTCACATGACGTGCATTGATGTTTCTATCAAAATGAACCTTATCACAACCCCTATGACTTGCTGAAGATTGCAGCCTACTAGCAAGTTTAAGAGCAGAAAGCAGCTACACAACATTACCCACATTTTCCAAATTATACAAGCATCATTTCTCGTGAATGTATTATTCTTGCTGACAGCCTGTGACCAAACAATGGCTTTAATGGTATATAAATTACATGCATAAAGTGTTATGTACCATTACTTCCAGTCCACAGGGGAGATTTTTCCAGTAAATATTTACCTTTTCAGCATTGCCCTGAATACTAATTGATAGGGAAAGCAGGAATCATAACCGTTAAGGATATAGGTTTATAATCTGGAGGTTGTAGGGGTAGCCTAGGAGGACCCAGAAGCTCTAGTAAAAGATCTAAATAACAAATAAAAAGTATCTCCACATGAGCCATGGAAAAGGTACAAGAAGCATTTGGCTGGTAGAGCAAAACAGTTACAAAGATATTGCTGTTTCACAACTCGTGGGCTGTGGGTTTGAATTCTGCTCAGTCTGTGTGGAGTTGGTTGTTCTCCCTGTGTTTGGTTTCCTCTCACAATCCAAAGACTTGTGTTTCAGGTAAACTGGTGACTCTAAATGGTGCTCAGCGTGAGTGAATGTCTGTGGGACTGCTATGTCATGGACTGGTGTGGTTTTACCCTGCTTTATGCCCTGGGTAAGCAGTTATGGACAATGAATGACTGACTGATTTAGCTGGTATCTGCACTTCTGACTGCATTTTCGTTTAGTGTGTTAGCCAAAGCCCATGGATTTCAACGTTGGTCTCATAAAACTCTTCACCAGTTTGCAGGTGTAAATATATCAGAATGTCTTTTTGCCACTTGCTTTGCAGCTGCAAGCAGACCAGATCCTGAAAGCCATTGATCACTTTGTTTTAGTTAGAACAGATTGACACTGTTCAAATATCCGCCTGAACGTGTCTTGACCGTGGGACCACGTGACAGATATTTTCATGTGATGAGAGCAGGCTTACTGCATGCTCCCCTGCGCTGCTGACACAGAGAATTCAAACTCAAGCCCAGAAAAAGACAGACTGGGAAATAAGCCTAGGAGCAAATGATCAGTCTGGGTTCTCCTAATCCCCCAGGACACCAGGGATTAGTAGAGATTCTGCACTTCTTATTCTTAAAAGCAAAACATACAGTAGACAGTAGACCTCATCTGTAAAAAAATGGCTTCTTGATATACAGGAGTACATTAGAGAAGCAGCATGGTGCTCTTTGGAAAGAAGTATCTGGCACAAAAAGCTGGCAGGTGGTTTCTCAGGAGTTTAAATTTGGGCTGTAGAGCTGGTTTTACTCCATCTCAAACTGTGAGCATCTGGTTCCTGTCATCACTAAGCAGATGTTCCAGTGCCCACACACCACAAAACATGCCCTTCACAGAAACCACACGTCTACAATAGTGCATCTCTAATCATACAACTGAAATATAAAGAGGTACTGGAGAATTATTTTAAAATCTAATCTAAAAAATCAACAAAAAACTTGTTGTAAACTTGTCAAGTAGTATTAAAAAATGCTATGCAATTAAAAATATAGAATGCAGCTGATCTTGCAGGTCTGATTTGTAAAAGCATTGATAAATTCAACTAAAATCACTAATAAATGGAATGCTGACGTTATATGCAAAACTCATTGGCTATGAATCTGAAAAATAGCTTTAAAAACAGTATTTTTTATTTAAAACTATACAAATTCAGAAAGTTTTTTTTATATATAAATGATCAGACATTTTGGAAAATGTGTAATGAATCATTTATGGGGGTAACATGCCCAGTATAGCTATATAAATATATTCTTATTGACATGAAACAGACTGTCAGCACATATAGGTGAGAGGGACAATAAAGTGGTCAAATCACAAACAAATAACAGAGCTAATTGTGGCAGTTATACAGTGGGTAGCATCAGTGCATCACTGTACCTCGGCTGCGTACACTGGACATTACTGGTCCATCTGGATATAGTTTCCATGTTCCCTCCATTTGTATTAAGCCTTATTCCTGCTGCTCTGGTTTTCCCCACAGTCCAAAGATGTGTTTTGGGTGAACTGGTGACTTTAAATTGCCCTTAGTGTGGAAGTGAATGAATATGTGATTACCCTTTCACACACTTATATCCTGTATATGGTTTACTGACTAATCTGGCATAAAATAAACAGCCAGTGCATAAGTTACCCAAAGGCTCCTTGTGACAACAGTGGCCCCTACTGTTAGTGAGAGAGACTCACAACTTTTCAAGATTATTTTTTCACAAAGGATTCAGCAGGTTAGGTGGCATGAAGCCCAGCTGCAGCGGACAGCAAGGGCACTGTTTAGGTACACATTTATGAACATGCTTGTAGTGCCACAGAGAGACAGTCACCACAAATGAGTGGGATGCATCACCACAATTGGGGCACAAATACAATGATTGTACAAAAAATACAAAAGCACAATGTGAAGCCCACCCTAAAGGGGACGCCACTCCTCTGACTCAGACAAACCGCAAAGTGACATCTCCATCTGCTAATGTCTCTCCACATTAAGTCCTACAAAGGTAGTAATTATAGAAACAATTCCAGTGAGAAAAGATAAACACGGAAACAAAATATCATACCGTGAATGTCTACTGCCAACATCATTAATGTGACTCAATAAACAAAAGACGATTCAGCAAAATCTGTAGCGGTCAGTCTACAGAATTATTCTTTGCCACACAGAATGAAAACACCAGGCAATCATCAAAGTCACTGGATGTGAATCAGACTGTCCAGAGATGGACCTTTTAATTTTCAGTCCGTTTGACCTGATGTCCTGCTCTTCAACACTAATTTTTTTTTTTTGCCCAGTATGCTCTGTCAGACCTTCTATGCTAATTCTATTTTCAGGGAATTCAGCACAGGCAGTCTGTGGGATTTATTAATAGGAAGAAGCAACAGGTTGTTTTTTGTATGCAGTCAGTATGGACTGGAGCCCTAGCATGACTCAGCTTAAGCTGTGCAACACAGAAAAGCCTGGAGGTTGGAAAGTGTTATTTTTATCGTTCCAAACTAAGAAGACTGAATAAACATTTTGAAATGTGCACAGAATGAACTCGTCAAACTTGGTGGGATTATACTGCCAGCTACTGAGGCTTCTTTTCCAGGAAAGTGTCAACACAGTGCAGGAAAAGGTGGAGAAATGTAATCCCTCTTTCCTAGAAGTGCAAAGGTAACAGTATCGGCTTTATAGTCGGGTCCAGCTCCCTTGTTCCCCAAAAGGACCTGACTTGCTGCTTTGGATGGGCTCATTACCCCTGCAGCTCCTTATAGCGCTCCTTATACTCTGCTATGTGCCTGCAGAAACCTCTCTTCCAAAGCTGCTTCATCACCCATCAAACTCTGCAGTCTGTGGCTCACAGCACATACATCAAAGGAGGTGTGTAACTGCATTCAGCCCTCCTAGGCCAGTCTGGGTACTCCAAATCCACACATTTGAAACAAATACCTGGCTAGAGCTAAACTGAGGGACAGCACTGCAACATAAAAAGAATGAAGAATTATGAACATGACTTTAAAAAGCAAGAGTTCCTATGGCATTAAAAAAATTTACTTAGACAGATGTCTCTGGGTGTATCGGCTTCACAGCATCTGTAAAGGAATTGCCCAGTGTGTGAGCACAGAGGAAAATCAAGCTTTGCTGATGCAGTAAACCATGTGATAGTTAATAAGCTCCTCCTACCAAGATCCCTGCTGAGCTGTCATGCCGCTGTCACCTGGTCTTCCTTGGGAAGTGCGGAGAAAGCTTTATTTCAACTTCTGCCACTAGACAAAACATCTCCATGTCGTCATTTTGGGACTGGGGGATAAGACAAAAAACTGCTGACAACTGCAAACATGGGTCTCTTCAGACATCAAAAAAAAAATTGTTTTAGTTTGTGTTTACTGCATGATTATCAATGACAAAGCTAATAATACATTACTGCTTATCAAACCACATAGAAATAATATGAATATAGTGCTTTCTTACATATTGTTATATAATTATGTAGTATTCTTCATTTAAAGATGCCCAGCTCTCAGTTTCTTATACCCTCAGGTAAAACTGTAGGTGAGAGAGGAAAGGTTCCCGGGTCAACACTATTGTAGTCTTCAACGCACTGAGTAACCTACATGCTTCTGGTACCTAAGACAAGTAATGTAGCTCAAGTTAATGACATTTTTTGTAAAATAAGGAAAATGTGTAACTTTGGGCTTCAGCACCTGGGACAGCACCATGGTGGTAGAGAGCAAAGGTAGAGTCCAGAGAACTTTCATCCCAGTACTAGACATGCAGAAAGTCAGTCAATGGTTATCAAAAAGTGCACTGAAACACTCATCATAACATTATGCTGTTCCAGATATACACCAGAAAAGACAACCTGACACTGAACCAGCAGCCAGCCTGGAAACCAAACCCTGTGAACAGTGGTACTGGGTCCAAGTTGATTAAAAAAATTTAAACACTTTGCTGAACCCCTGCAGTTATTATGTTATTGCTATATAATGCCAATAAATGTGTGCATTTTCTTTGGAAGCTGCTTTAGCTAATAGCTTCCAAGAAGGAAATGAATAAGCAAATTTGAGACAAATGCCTCCCAAGTGAATAAAATGTAACTGAACTGTAAATTAAAGGAATTTACATAAATGAATAGATCACATACAGTATAAAACAATGAGACTGTAGCTACCAGCTATTCACTGTAAGAAAACAGAGAACAGGGGCAACCCTACTTGGGACGTAAGAATGCAGAGGTACAGGGGAGATAAAATGGTACAGAGAGCTCTACCCTAACCTGGCCAGCACTTTACATCAGAGAATGTGGGGTCACCTGCTGTGGGGAGATCAAGCCATCAAACACAGGCTAAACTACAGTCTTATCTGAAAGGCTGCAGTCCACCACATCCGTCCATGGTGGTCTCGATGGCGTGGGGGGGGTGGGCTCTTCATTTACCAACCGGTCCAGCATCTCCTCAGTCCCCGAGGAGAAAACGGACTCTCTGCCTGAACAACAATCAATAGTGCTCATGTGGCTCCTTTGAAGTAAATGCTAGCCAGACAGTTTTCACACTACTTAATTATTTTAGCTGGCCTTTTGATGATTTTGGGGTTTGAACTTATGTATTTGAAGACGTGCCTAGGAAAACCTTCTTGCTGCCGAGCCTAAGCAGGTCCAGCTGCAGAGTGCTCATTCAGGCTGGCACTTCAGCTGATACACCACTTCAAGTTATAAGCAGCAACCTGGAGTGGTACCGGTGAGGAAAGTTAACTGGAATTTGTCCAGGACTGTAAGTTGCTTAGGAAAGCAACAAAATGACAATAGCTATCATTTTTGTTACAGTAAATTATTATTGTCATTGTTTTAATTGTATTTATTTTATTATTGGATGTTCCTCATGTAGCCCAGTTAAAGAAACTGTGGAGCAGCCAGTATCTGAAACATTGCCAAAAATTTCATACTCAGTGTTAAAGGTTGAAAACATATCAGATAACTACTTACAGTTTACTTGAAAAACAAAGAGGCTCATAGTCACTCCTGCTACAGAATTTCAATTCCAAAGAGGTGTCAACGTAACTTCTCTTCAAAGCCAGATAGCCTGAGACCTATGAAAAGCACATAAAAATCAGGCGCCCAACATGACGCCTCTCATGAGACGTATGTCAAATTTGGCGTGTCATTGGCGGCATCGGATCGGCATTTGTTCCAAAAAACACTACAGTGAAATGAATAATCTGTGGTGAAAGTAATAGTTTGCAGTCATATGAAACGGCCACAGACTCCTCACATTAGCAGTTTGCCGCCGAAAGAGGGAGACTTAGGGGGGCGACAGAAAGAAAGTAGAGGGCTCTGCAATTTGGATGTGGCACTGGAGTGGGGGGATACAGGTAAAAATAGCAAAGGAGCCATCATATGACAGCTGGATGGAGCAGTAATCCAGCTGTTTCCACAAGGGACAGTAACCCAGACAGGTTCGGCCAGTCACCTTCCGGTTAGTCTGCGGACCAGTCAAACGAAGGTGAGAATTCTTTTGCAAGAGATGTACGGAAATGAAAATACTGGGGTTTTATAATTATTATTTTTTAAATATTCTTTTAATAAAGTAGTGCACAAAGGTCAACAGATGGAACAGTGGTGCAATGGGGTAGGACTGGTGCCCCAGAGCTCCTGGTCTGCAGGCTAAGACATAGGTTCAACTCCAGCTCAAACGGTGTGTTTCAGGTTAACGGGCGACTCTAAATTACCCACGGTGTGAATGTGTGATCAAATGGCATCCACTCCAAGGTGTTCTCTTTCTCACATTTTATACTCCTGGGGTAGACTACGGACCACCAGAACCCTGCACTAACAAGCAGCTATTAATAGACGGATATTTCTGTTAAAGTAATTGCTGGTAACATCTAATTAGACCTTACTTTAACAGCAATATGACAGTGTTCTCACTATTGCTAAAAAACAAAATGTTTACTGAGCCAATATTCCAGTACTGTCCTCTCCACACAACAGGTGGTGTCGATACACCGTAACTGCCACCAGTAGGAGGGCTTCAGGATGTTGTCCTTCACGAGTGGCCTCTTTCCACTTACTCAGCAGTGGTAAAGTGCTCTGGGAACACAGGCTGTTAGTGGAAATCGCAATAGAACAACCACAGAAGAGTGTCACTCACACCCACCACTAAGGCTCAGGCCATTATAAAACACTTCACTCTCCTGCTGTCATTTCCATTACACACTCAGTTATGGATCTCATTTCTGCCAATGTCTCCAGTTGATGGATGCTGGGAAATCAACTTTCACCTTTCAAAATATATACATCTCTTGTCAGTTGAACCACAATATGATCTGGAGCTCTTCTTCATGAAGACAAATGGTCATACTGTGGAAACATGAGGGAAAACATAACAAATGTCCGAATTTGCAGAAATTCTTCCATCCATTACACGTATTCCATGACATCCATGTCGCAATAGTTAAAACAGGTGCTGCAGCAGTTATGACTGTCAGCGTACAACCTGAAGGTTCTGGGTTTGATTATCCCCCATATTAGTGTCCTCCATTGACACCCTCACCCCGAATTGCTACAGTAAGAATATCATGCTGTATAAATGGGTAAACCTCTGTAGAGTTGATTAATCATTTAAGTTTCCTTGTACAAAGGCATCAACTATATAAAGATTAAAAACAATATAAATAATAATAATAGACAGCTAGTAACAAAAACACTGGAAACACAGCAGACTCATTTTAACTAATCTGAATAATCCAAGGGTTTAAAATAATTCTAAACGAATTCTAAATAAGTGAATTTAAAAGATTTAACAATCGGCCCTTTTCAGAATCAATTCATTTGGACTCAAAAGTAAATTTAACCACACTGCAATCTTTGAAAGCAAGATGTACCAGCAGCAGTCTTGTGCTTTTGCCACGAAAGGACAAACAGTGTTGATTTTCACTGCTGCTACAGCAGCCAGTGTAAAAATCATTGACATTCAAACAGTGAAATAAAAGTAAAGTTTTTACTAAAGCCAACTTTGTGTTAAAACTACTGAAAAACTATGAAGCACTGGAGAAAACAGCACTTAAGAAGAGGTGACAGAGCCCTTCTGAGGAGTTTGAAGGAGAGGTCGGCAGAAGACATGCAGCTAGTCATTAAGTGAATTGTTCCACTGCAGCCAAAGACCACCGGGGAGCGGAAACTGTTTACTGACTCTCCTTTACATTTCACTCACACAGCGCTCTCTGCACGCTGCAGTTAGGAGGCGGCTGTGAAGCCCGGTGCCCTGCAATCAATACCCTCTTCAATTTCCTCCACGTCATTATGACAGACCGGATTTTAGAGCAATTTCCCTCTGCAATTTGCACTTAAATATCTGTCTATCAAAATTATTGGGTATTTTTTGTACTGCATCTAATCATTTATTCCTGTCCTAAATGATGGTCCTAGACATTTCCCCATCATTTCAACTGAATTTTTTATACAACCTTTCAGTTCTCATTTGTAATTTAGAAAGGATAATGATAACAAATATCAAGACAAAGGTTTTACCCTCCTGCAGCCTTAAATGATGACCTCAACCTTGTTAACAGTCACCACTGAAAAACCAGTAGGAAACCGCCCACCGATCACTGTCAGAATGTGCTGAACCACAGCAACAAAGTCAGATATATGTAGCATAGTCTGTAACTTTCTCTGTGTACTGCAGAAGGACAACCTTTGTACATGAGGGTTGTTGGTTCAAACCCTATAAGCACATATGCTGTTCTTTTGAACTACTCCAATAAACCATGTAACTAAAAAAAAATGTATTTTTTTTATTATATGTCAGCTAAGCCACAAAATAACATGATATTTTTTGTTGTTTACATCAAAAAGGAACACAATTATTTTTACAGTTCAATGAATTTATTGTGAGCTTGTGAACATATATTAGGAAGTAAATTATACTCTGAGCTCAGTCACTGCAGCTGCTGAATAAAAAACAGCTAAGAGTGACGCAATTTCATTCTGATCACACTCATCCACGCTGTACTACCTTCCCAAATAGATTATTATATGCAGATGGATAACCTAATTACTGTCATGAGAAATGAGAAAAAAGAAAAAATTAACCTAAGTTTCATACACATATAAACCTTGCAGCATTTCAAACAAAATGCTTAACAATTAAATTAAATAAAGACTTCATTCAGCACAATGAATGTGTGAGACATATCTCTGGAGAAAATATTAACCTGATGGACTCATTTTTAGGTTCTTCTCAGACACACCCATACAGCTCAGTATCAGGAGGCCCAATTATACTTTGCGTGTTAAAGACAGAGAAAGAGAGCCATTGTAAGCAAAAGGACACTTGTGCAGAATGTGTGACTTTTATCCAAGTATACATTTTAAATCAACATTTTCACCAGTTTTTAATCCAGTACCTCCAGGAAATTCAAGTTATGCTATGAATAGGAGGGGAGTAAAACATACAGTGTAAAATGATTACTGGATACTGAAGAAACATGGAAGCTACTCCGTGTAATCTGCCCTGGCAGGAAGAAAAAAAAATTAAGAATTTTAAATCTATTCATTACAAGTTCAAAATATTGGACTCAGTATGGATTCCTACCACATTAAAAGAGAATACTGGAACAGGTAGCATAATTATTATGGCCAGATTTATATCCTCAAGGGAAAGTAATGGGAGTCCAACAGAAAAAAATTCCATTTAGCATAATGAATTATGAATGAAATGTGTACGTTTTATCTTGTACTGTTTTAGTAAACATAGCCCTACAGCAGAAATGTTTAGAACAAAGAAGAACTGTTCATGAGCCATTTTTCAAGGAACAATTTGGAAAAGAATTTGGTTCAGATTCAAGTTGACCAGATGTTGACCAAGGTGTTTTTACCCAAAACCAATTCAATAAATGTACTCACTTGTATAACTGGGTAGAGTGCAAGAGTCATTTTGGGTAGATGCATCTACTGAACACATAAATCTGCAACACACAATGTAAACAGCAAAGGTTTCAAAGAAATATGCTGAATGACCACTATTAAGACATTAGCTGTGTACCTGCTAGGGAACTCTCATGTCACTCTTCAATACAGTACCTGATGTTATGAGACAGTGTGTTGAACCTTTGACTGGTGCAAAGCTTTGTGTCCACCATCCTCCTCAATGCAACCACTCACACTCTGACGCCTGCAAACCTAGCCTCAAATTAACTGCCAATCTTGAACTTCACAACCCCCAGAAGGGACAGTGAAGATTCCTGGTGTTCTGCCACAACCCCTTCCTGCAAAGCCTAAGAAGTGCCATTAATCACCCCTTTCCCCTTCACGTCAGGGGAGGCCTTTTGAAAGGCATTGTGGGATATGTAATTTTCCTCAAAAGGTCAGAAATAGAAACTAATGGGGTCCTGCCCTGCACCAAAGGAAGAGAACCAGAATTCTGCAGATTTAAACACAACATTGTTTTTCATTATTGAACAACACTGGTATCAGGCAGTGATCAAAGAATTCTTGCCACAGAACTTGAGATAAGGTAAAGAAACTTGATCCATGGAATTCAACTCGTTTCAAAATCCTCCAGAAGGGTTTTCACTTCATTTTCACAGAAGTATCCTATACTAGACTCTAATTTCATCATTTGGAAAAATCATCCCTGAGGAACATCTTGGAAATGTATGTGTTTTGATTGTCAAATTTGGGTTGCTGGTGATACAGTGAAAAAATTAAGTAAAGCACACAGATGTAAAAACTCTTCACTGTTGCATGTGAAACAGAACAGAATGTGCTGCGACATTTGATCAGTTCTGGCTTTCATTCTGCATATCATCCAGGGAGATGATTTTCTGGGCTACATTGCTGAGTTCTTCTGAAATATTCTGAAATAAATGGGATGTAATGAGCAGGACTATTAATAGAGATGTGATTACATCACTGTTTAGCACCCAGTACTCTCTGCCTGTACTTTTATACATCTCCTTCCCTCACATGACCTTTGTAGTTTCTCTTCTGGGTTATTTTTATCATTAACCTGCCTATTTTCATTTGGTACAAAGTGCTGCCAGGCCTGGCCTTTTAAAAATTTCAGCTTTCTAGTTTCCTCTCTTAAAATACTCAAACTAAAGATTTTGTACCCTTGATAGATGTAGCAAAATCAAAAAAGTTTAAATGTCTTTTTGTTTTAATGCATTCCTAAAAATTAAAATTATGGTGGCCACTCATCACCTCCTAAGACATAAACGCAGAACTCTATATTTGCTTGCTTAAAGTCATACTGCATTATGTCAGTGTAACAATGATATTTCAACAGTTTTGTTTGACACCGAAAACAGGTTGAAGACCTTGTCCCGTGGAGCCATTCAAAAAGTCATCTACAACAACCCTGAATTGGTCACTGACATATCAAACTGGTCATGTCGACAGCAGCAAATTTGAGCTGTCAAACATAAAGAAGCATAAGAAAGTGCTTATAAATATATAACAGCACCAGACATTTTTGAACAGATGAATTTCCATAATAATACACAGTTATGTTGTTCAGGAAATAGGTGAAACATTAATTCTGCAAATTTTGCTTATATACTGGACCAAAAGAAACTGAATTTAAAAGTATTAAATTAAAATTCTCTAAATCCAAACTACATCTCAGCAGATTCACAGAACCCTAACCCTAACACAATTATAAGTTTAATTATAATTATATTAAAGAAACATTACTCCCTACAATATTATATTACTTAACACCTATTTGCTTTTCAAATGTCTTATTTGGTCAGCTTTTACAAATCAGTATCAGTATTTTCTATGTCCTAGTAAACAGTAGAACAAGAATTTCTCATTGGCTAACAGCCTTTTTATTGTTCTCAGTTATTCTGAGCTTATGTCCTTACACTCTGTGCACATCAAGGAAAGTGCCTGGTCATAAATCAATGAAAGAGGCAAAATGGTTAAGGCTGTGAGCAAAGTTGCGCTGGCGACCACCGTGCTGTCAGGACTCATTATGTTTCATCACACATTCAACCACTATTTGAGCATAAAGGCCTAGGATGTAAGCAGCAAAACAGGGCAAGCCATTAGCAGGTCAACCGGAGGTGGGGCGGAGCTCGAACCAGAGCTCTTCATTACTGGGGGGGGGGCCATTTGTGGATCTCAATCCAGTTCTTTCCCAATAATGAAGGAGACTACATTTTAAGGATTTTAAGAATTCATTCCTATTGTTACATTACACATGTATGGCATGATTTTTAAAAACATCTTTTCACTGTTATGTATAAACTACCTAACATGTATTGTGCACATTCAGATGCTCTTAAGTTGTGAAGAAATGCCAGAGAAACTTTATAATGGCTATCAAGACTGTCTACCATGTCTCCAATTATACTGCTGAGTCATCTCAATAATGCTCTCAGATTCCTTCCACTGAGAGGTATGGATCATGGTAAATCAGTTTTTCAGTTAACTAACTGTCAAATACAAAACTAATCTGTGGCAATGACTTTCCTGTAGAAAACTGAACTTCATTCAGAATGAAAATATACATATTTATTTGTGAATGCCTTCCAAGTGCATACAAGAAGTAGAATTAATAAATCATTTAACCATCTAACCTTGATGCCTAATAAAAATCTGCTTATTCACTTTGCTTTGACTTTAGTTAATAACTCTTCCTCATGTGTTCCCACAAACAAATTTCTAGACATTATGCTGGATCAAACAATGAATCTCTGCTACCCATGACAGGGACTAATTCATGCATCACTCTCACTTCATTACCATGGCTGGAGGGGCAGCACAGTGCGGTAGAACTTGATCAGCTACAGCGCTGTTTCTCTTCTAGGAGAAGATGACCTGAATTCATTCCAGTTCTTAAAAGGCAGAAATAAGCTGAAAGCCATGTCAGTATTATGGAATTCCTGAGAACTTTGCTGGTTATGGCACCATTCAACTCAAGACAGGGACTCAAACCAACAGGACCATTTAACACAGGTAGACAGCAATTCATTTCTCTGATATACTTAACAACACAGCTTTAGGATGGTCGAAAAAAACAACTGAGCAAATTTTGCATGTCCACAAGGACATTTTTGTTCCTTTAAATATGACTAAAAAACACAAAGTTTTACTCCAAACAAGCAGTATTTGGGGGTCACCCCTTCTTGCAATCATCAATCATCGGGCATAGCCTGACTGGGGTAAGCCTTGAAGATGAATTCCATCCTGTGCCCGTACAACAACTGCTTCACAGGCCAACTTGAAACATTCTGAGAGCGTTCTTCCTTCATTCAGGTGGTGGAACTGGACCAGTCAGAACACATACACTCCATAGTGCAGTCTTGCTGTCAATAACTGAGAGCTCAGCTTGCCAAAGATCCAGTTTTCAGGTGAAGCTCTCAAATCAGACAAAGTCATAATCACAGGACTATACAAACAGAACATTTAGTATGGGGATACCTATGAACATTGTCTATTCAATCTCAAATTTCACTCCCTAGTGTCAAAAAACAAGCTATGTGGATTATTCAACTGACTTAATTTCTTCCTATAATATTTTGAACCCCCCTACTGCAGAATGTTAAATAAGGCTGCACTTAAAACAGATAAACTAAGATAAAAATTCTGTAAAAAAGGTATTTCAATAAGTTGGAAATATTAGATTGTGATTTTGCATTTGAGTAAATGATTACTGTACCTTCCATGTGGACTTAGCATGTGCTGGAGGACTTGCACCTGCTTTCAAACAAGGTTGTTAAGTCAGGGACACATTGTAGCACTTTTGGACAAAAGAGACGTGAAGGTGTGGTGGTGAGTTTGCAACAAAGTAGGAGCAAGAAGGTTATTGGGCATTTATATACATTGTATATAACTGACAGCTGGGTGCAGCCAGGGATTTGGTCTATTACTTCCCTCTCAAAATTTCATTTTCATAAAACTTCAATACACATACAACTGAATGAGTATAGATTTTGAGGTCATCATGCTACGGGGAAAAAACCTAGATGGGACGTCAGTCTATTGCCGGGTAGACAAATGCGTAAGATTTTTTAAAACAGAACTGTTCTGTAAGTTCAAATATTATCTTAAGTGATTTTGAGTTAGATACATGGCCTGAGATGGGTGATGTAGTCACTGACAGAGTGCCTGTGATGTCCCCAAGAGCCACCCACTGAATTTCTGTGTCAGGAAGAACCATCCAAGTCCTTAACTGCCACAGGAAGGTCAGCCTGACAGCAAATTGGCATACATATCTTTGGTAACTTGAACTGAAATATGCATTTCAAGCTGTCCATCTCCTTTAACACCCCGTGAACACAGAACATACCCAGTGGAGTTGAAGAGACAAAGAAGAGAGATCTACAATATAAAGCAAAAATTTTTTAAAAACCACTTTTGCTATTATGTTGTCTGCAGACAATTATGGACATATATATATATATATAGGTAGCCCCAGCAGAATTAACCATAACAGAATCCACACTTACCAGAATGACCTGAGCTGCCATGAAACAACTTGTAAGAGAAAATAAAATTTAAATGTGTTGAGCAGAATATTGATAGCCGGAGCAAGGACTGGAAACCGCGTACAACTCAGGCCACCAAATGCATGACAACACTGAACTTATTCCTGACACAGAGCAGGTTCTCAGATGTTCTCAGAGGTTCTCTGACACAGAGGTGCCTGGCATCAGACAGTGGAAAACAATTAGATTTTCCCTTGGTGGCCAGGAATCCAAGTCTAACAGAATCTACTTAAAGTGCAGACAGCAGTCAGTTTGAGCAAACAGCGTTTGCTGTTATGGCCAACTTTGACTGACACCACCAGCAACTTGTGTCTGTGTCTGTCTGTGTGTTTGATATATAAATAAATGATATGTGCTGTGTCACGAACAAAATTTAAAATTAAACCCCTCAATAAATCCGCCAGCAGATAGATGACAGCTGTCCGTCAGCCACACGTATTGCTGATGGCATCATTGTCACCAACGAAACAAAAATCACTTCCCTTCATTCATTATATCTCACGTCAACATTGACTTTTCATGCACCTTAGCGGAAAGTAAGTAACCCGTGTTGTCACCCCACTGAAGTGCGTGGACCACACTTCACCGCTTAATACTTCATTACAATAAGAACATACAGTTGTTAGTCAGACTGGTCCGCTTCATTATTATTATTATTATTATTATTATTATTATTATTTTTATTATTATTAGATAGCCGACATCTCACCCTCTGCGAAGCTCGAGGATCCGACGCCTGTAAGGAGGAGTCCTGCGCACCGGAGGAAGGTGTGAAGTCGGAAAAAGTCCGGAATAAATTAAACCAAAATTATAGCTAACAGAAAAACGCTTTTACTACGAACCAAACTGGTGCAAAAACTTGCACAACCAAACGAGCTGAAAGAGAGCACAGTCACAACGACGCCGGGCGCTCAGCACCGCAGCTCTGCCGGAGCTCCTCTCGCGCTGCCTCAGGGAGCGACGCCGGGGCGCGCGGTGTCTCTCGCACGTGACCTCCCACGACTGGCGCGCGCGCGTTCCCCTGATCGCGAGCTCCGGGGAAGTAGCATCTTCCGGATGACACTTCTTTAAAGGTAACCTTAGCGACCGTGGTCCTTCCTGACTGACCATGTTGTACTGTAAATGTTTTTTTAATTATTTTAAAAATTCGGGAATTTAGGAATTCAACCAGTGGACAGTGTACGTTATATTGATACTGACTTATCCTGCATAATTTGCATGAAATGCAAGGTGTATTTTTTTTCTATTAAACTTGCGAAATTCATACAACGAATGAATATCAGTATTGTATTAAAACACATAAACGTTCATTGTTCTACATAAAATGTTACACAAGCTGATAATCTATAAACAAGGTAAAACTTATAATTCAGACATGAATTGAGAAAATAAAAATGTCCTTTTTCTTTGTTAATTCATCCAGACAGTAAATTAAAATATATTTAAATAAGGCCGGCGCACGAATGGCTTATGTTTTCCAACGACAGAACCATGGTTTTATATCACAGCCAATTGTCCTTATGTGTACAGAGAGTTTTAACATGAGTAGTTGATCCCGCTTCCTCTTTTCCTCATGAAGAACAGTGCTGCATCCATTTATATAACTGTGTTTTTACTGAAGTTCAGTTCAGTTCAGTTCAGTTCTCTGCCTGCTTGTCCTGGTGAGGGTTGCAGTGGGACCAGGCTGAGAAGGCAGCCCAGACCTTCCTGTTCCCCACAATGATCTCTAGGTCCTCCTGGGGGATCTCCAGGTGTTTCCAGGCCAGCCAAGAGATATAATCTCTCCATTGTGTCCTGTGTCTGCTCTGAGGTCTCCTCCCAGTGGGATGTCCCTGGTATAACCCCTGACAAAGTCAGCCAGAGGGGATCCTTACAACATGTCCAAACCCCCTCACCTGGCTCTTCTCAGTCTTGAGAAGCAGCAGCTCTACTCCAAGGCTCACCTGTGTCCCTGAGATTCTCACCTTTTAGAAAGGGTGAGCCCCACAGTCCTGAGCAGAAACCTCATTTCAGCCCCTTGTGTCTCCAGTGTCATTCTTTGGGTCACTTCCCACAGCTCATGACCACAGGTGAGGACAGGAATGTAGACTGAGCAGTAAACCCAAAATTTTTTGTCCAAAAACTTGCTTCCCAGCTCACCACCACAGGCAGGTTCACCACCCACAGAACTGCTGATGCTGCACCAGTCTGTTTCTCAATCTCTTGCTGCCCCATTCCATCACTCATGAAAAAGACCCCAAGATACTTGAATTCCTCCACTGAGGGAGGCTGTTCACCCCTCACGTAGAAAGAGAAACTCAATTTTTTCCCAGTAGAGGACCGCGACCTCAGACTTAGTGGTGAGTTTCATACCTGCTGCTTCACGTTCCAGGAAAGATGAGGCCATCATCCCCTGCAGGGTGGTTTTCAGGTGTACTGCCAGCCAAGGGGAAGGCATGAGTTTTGTCAACCTAGAAAGCATTTTCCCTAGAGTAATATGGTTTCAGCATTTTGAAGAATACTACAGTAGAGTGGATGGGAGTTGAACCAGCAACCTTCAGTTTACACACACTTTCCTCCTCAACAACAACAGCCATCTAGAGCCAGAGCCACACAGCACCATGAACAGTGTGACTGCATAACTATACTGCAGTGTCTTTAAACTGCCATCTCTCAATTCATCTTTTTTGGGCCCAGTGCTATAATTGGTCCCAGAAATATGACTCCGCACACGACTTTCTGGCAATAATTGAAAATCTGCTTTGCCAGTAATATTCTCTGGGGTCTGTGTTATGATCTGAAAATGTGCACAAAGGCTCTCGGGCTGCAGGAAAGCCTCGCTTGTATTACAGCATCGGTTACTGTGCCGTTTGGAGAAATGGAAAACTAATAATATTGAGCGCCCTGCCTGCTACCGGCACGACTCGGTTACTGCAGCTTGTGTGGCCTGGAGGAACATGCTCCCCCCACCGAGGAAGGGGCCACCACAGCTCACGCTCAATACAAACACAGAACCTCTGCCAGAATGTCTGCATGACTTTCTGCCTCCATCCGCGGTACAGAAATGTCTTTAACCGTCTCACATACTTCTTATCGTAATAAACCTCACAGCTGCTCCCAACCCAGAACCTCTGAGCATTTGACTCTGGCTCTTTAGAGGGTGTGAACAGCTGTTCAGAATCACCAAAATAACCTGATAATCACCTACAATAAAAACCCACTCAGGAGGACCACATAAGCGCTGACATTTCCTACAGGTTTAGAAGAGTATAATGAATGTCAGTGTTGTGATCATCGTAAGTGTTTTACTGAAGTAAAACCAGTGGAAAGTATAGAAAACCGTTTTAGGATTTGCTATATCTAACATTTGACCGTCAGTTTAACACTTGATGCTTGCTACCCACATATTCAACATCAAAACGTGCTGTTTAAATCTCAGTGCATCCCAGAGGCAGGACGGCTGCTCTGTGATGCACCAAACTGAGCCGAAAGTTGGGTATCGTGTTCCAGTAACTTCTTTATGAGTGCTCTAATGCCCACTATCCTGTTAAAGGGAACAAGATATTCGGATCAATACATAAATAATTTACGGTGCCTGCAAAGATTTGCTTTGACTTTGTTCCGAATCTGACTTTGTTTATGGACTGCGTCAACTTTATGACATGCTACTTTGTAGTGATGTACAATCAGCGGCCACTTTATTAGGTCCACATAGGTTTTTATACACGCGGTTCCCCCTGCACAGTCACGTTACACATGGTTGTGGCTCAGCATATGAAGAACACAGACATGGTCTAGAGGCTTGACCATTGGTGCCAGTCACTCTGGCTCCAGCATTTCAGAAGCAGACAACCTCACGGGATATTTGGATGTTACAGTCCCACAAACATGATTGTGGCCTTACTTTACTAGCTTGTACTGTCCCACCTCTCAAGCCAATAGAGCATACTTTCGATGAGGTGGTGTTAACAGAAAGGATGTGCTGTCAAAAATGTGCAGAAATGGAAACCACCATGGACGAAGAATCCCGTGGCTACAAATGCAGCTACAGCGAGGCTGAAGTGAGGAGAGAGGAGATACGTGAGAACATTTTGGCAGGTCAAAGAGCAGCAGCTGGATGACCAGGCAAGAGAGAATTATAATAGTCCAGGTGGGACATCACCATGACGTGGACCAGGAGCTGTACAGAATGCGTTGTGAGATATCAACAGATCTTGGCGATGTTTTGCAGGACATACCTGCAGGATCAGGTTATGGCCTCTATATGTTGGTAGAGTGATGAGGCAGAGAAGATGAGCAAATCAGCTTGATAGAGAGGCCCAGAATGGTGAGTCAACCTGCAAATAGGTGGAGGATCTCAGTCCCAGAGATTAACTCTGAGACTAACTCCTCTCCTCCCGGAGGGGACGCTACTGTGAGGCAGGACAATGTATTAACAAACATTTCCACAGTAGTCCAGAGTAACATATTCCTTGAAAAACATTTGGGCTGCGGAAGAAAATGAAAAATCTGAATGGAACAAATGAAATTCAACTGACACAAAGATAAGGCTGAGAAACTGTGCTTTATACAAAGAGAAATGCACACAAGGTTGGCAGATTTAAACCAAATCACTGGAGCTTCACCTTCCAGAGGAAGTAGAAGTTAGCATCTCATAGTTTCACACGACATGGGTTAATAGGCAAGTATGTATTTCTTCCATCTAAAGGCCCGTCTCATAATAAATGCCAGCAGAAGTTGAATGTTGGACCCTAGGGAGACAGTGCTGCCCATAAGCGTGTTGATTTTTTATTATAAATGTATGTGAGATTTGGCTGCATTGGGCAGGAACCTCTCCGTGGCATAGATGATGAATTATGCATAGTATCCCTGTAGACGCTTGTAACTTGCATGGGGGTCATAATTGCGACATCATTATTTTCTCCTCGCACAACTTTCGTCTCGACCAGTGGAACAGAAGTGAATCTGTGCTGATTTTGGGTGAGCTAAACGCAAATGCATCACCAAGGTAATGGTGTAAACCTTTTTAAACACTCCCCTCTTTGTTTTGCATCCGTGCTCATTCTTTATTCATATGCTCACCCTTCTTTTTACATACACTTTGTCTCATTTGTCCTGAGGGAGAGCGGTGAAGCATTAGACAGTGATGTCAATGTAGCTACTCACATGTTGTGTAAGATACAGTAGCTAAAATACAGTACTGTGCAAAAGTGTTAGGCACCTGTGGGAAAAATGCTATAAAGCGAGGATGGTTCCAAAAATAATGCCACAAATACTTATTAATCAATAAACCTTCTAAAAAGTGCAGTAGACAAAAAAAACCTCAATCAGATCAATATTTGGTGGGACCACCCTTTGTCTTTAAAACACCATCAATTCTCTTACGTAAACTTGCATGCAGTTTAAAGTAGAGGTTGGTAGGTTCTTCCAAACATTTTGAGGAACTGGCCACAGTTCTTCTGCACACTTTGACTGTCTCTGCATGTCCTCCCAGACTGACTGGATCATGTTGAGATGAGGGCTCTGTGGGGACCAGACCATCTGTTGCTGAAGATAGTTGTGTATGACTGAGATTGGGTGTTTGAGGTCATTCTTAGGCTGCAGAATGAATTTGGGACCAACCAGAAACCTCCCTGATGGTAGATAAGAATCAACCTGTACTTCTCAATAGACACTGAAGTTGCATGGCAGACACTTTTGCACAGTACTGTGGATGAAACGGGGAATGAATAGACGCTCTTCAGAACACACGCAATGAGCAAACACAAGGGCCAGTGACAGGAAAGGCAGAGACGCCAAATTGCCCCTGTAATTGTTACTGTCAAGACTGCTGAGAGCTGCGGGGTTTTGCAAAGGCATCCTGTTATTATCAGTAAATAATTACAGAGGGTTGAGAAAAGGGGGCTGGGGGCTTCGGTGCATTTTTAGGCCCAGTTTCACAGCAGCAAAGTGCCAAAGTGTCTCACAGTGATGCCCTCAAGCTCCGGTCTCTTTTTCTAGCAAGAATTCTCCTCTCCACAAGGCAAAATAAATAAATAAATAAACAAACAAACAAATCTTTTCTCTCTTCACCTTCAAAAATAAACTGCTGGCACCCTGAGCTCTCTGTGCTTAACTGTGCCAAGAAACAGAAACATGTCCTCATATATAATTCATGAAAATGCCCCACATCTATAAAT
This sequence comes from Arapaima gigas, assembly GCA_900497675.1. Taxonomy (NCBI): domain Eukaryota; kingdom Metazoa; phylum Chordata; class Actinopteri; order Osteoglossiformes; family Osteoglossidae; genus Arapaima; species Arapaima gigas. Next base: position 135,317 of record UFQX01000322.1, on the reverse strand, counting down.
GCTTGATTTAAAAAAAGATTTAAAAATTCTGCAAGCTGTGTCCATGACTGACTTTTAAAACTGTCCACAAGTGACATGCATTTGACATGTCCTTTGCACTTTAAATATAATATTCATATTCCATTCACCGGCAGTGATCACATTTTTCCCTGGCTGTTGACTGAGCTGCCCCAGTCTCCACCAGGGAATCTTCTGGACTAAGTTGAGCATAGTACTACATTTAAACTTGCTAGTGCTTTGAATTATGAGTGAAAGACATCACGCACGGTGCACATTTACTCCAAAACATGGTGAAACGCACTGATTAAAATGTAATGACGCAGAGATGGAAAGTAAAGCTCCAGGATGGGTCACCACAGCCTTGCAGTGACACACATTTTTTCCCCAACTCCAACACAACACAACAATACAACAACAAAACATATTCAGAACACAAAAAACAAACAATTTTTGTCTCAAAACAAAGTCTCACCGATACAAGGGACTCACACTTTGCTCACAAAAAGCCACAAATTTCATACCAATATCTTATCGCCATCAACATCTCCAGTTAAAAACACAAGGAATTTCAAGTTCAGCAGATTGTACTGAAGACACACTTGACACAACATCAAATCACAGCTTCAAAACATGACAATATGACATGATGACATAATATCCTGCTTTAAAGGATACACCATACATGCATAAAATGCAACAATTTATAAGACAGAAAATTAAAAAACCATGTTATCAGTGATGTTTAAAACACACGCTTAAATATTTAATATTTTGAGAAAACCAATTCATATGGCTCATCTAACACAGTCAACAGCACGATCGGACCATCAAGTCAACAACCATCCAAATTGCACTGCAGTTCCATGCAGTGCTACACATTGTCTGGTGTAGGTCTCCTGTCACCCAGCATCCAGCCGCTTCCAGCCTGCCTCCTATGACACCATCCAGGAGCCTCTGACCTCTAAGGACACAGTTATACAGCAGTTATGCTGCTTTGTTACTCCAAGGGTCCGTGTTTGCCAGCCTGCGTGATGTTCTGCCATCAGTCAAACCCAACCGAGTGAGCAGTGTGACACTGTGAGCTATTGCTTTTTAGTCCTCGACGGACCCATTGCAGCATGAGGACTGCTCTCCTCAATGAAACCATCAATCAAGGAACAGGCGTGTTTGACTTTTGGTGGTATAGTCTAGTCACTAAAGATGCAGCAGTTAGTGAAGAATTGGTCATTTTTTTCATGATGTTATGTCAGTTTACTATATATTGGAACAACCCACCTGGACGGTGCTGTCAGCAGTGTTACGGATGGAGATGGGTTTCTGGGAACACAAACTTCATATCTATCCCACAAATCCAGAACACACCACACCCCACAAGAGACAATATCTCCTGTGTGTCTTCCCACTGTTAATGCACAGAAATATTTACACAGGCAGCAAAACGTGATTCGACCCACAGCTCCAGCCACCGCTTCAACATGTTATGCTTTAGTGGGTTTATCTGCATATGAAATACATTTACATTTGTTTATTTAGCAGCTTGTATCATTTATGAATTATTATAACTTTGCTGCTTAGGTGATGCTTTTTTTAAGCATTTGACCTCTTTACAGCTTCAGATCCTTAACTGCCGGGCTACTGCTGCCGTCATGCGATTTCTTTGGAATCCCACACTCTTCTGAGGGATGGTGATAGAAGAAGAAACACAACTCTATAGTAAGAAACCAATTGTAGCCTCGTGTAGGGTGTGAACAGAGAGTTAATGGGAATAAGCCTGTGTGAGCTTTAGTCACTTTAGTCATTACTAGAACTGAGACCTCAGGCTTCAGCTGTGAGCTCAGGGGAGAGAACTTCAAGACAAAGAACATCTTAGGAAACAAAGAGAACAAAGGAAAGGAGAGGCAAATGATGTCAGTAGGGAAATATTGGTCCTCCTTTACAAAGACTTTTTGCATAAGACAAAGGCCATGGGAGGCAGGCAGCGTGGACTCATAAATGTGCATGAGGTCAGATTTCTGCAGAGAAGGAGACAGGAGGAGGAGAGAGAGTTTGAGCCCAAAGCTTCGATAAGCCAATAAACACCCATAAATGGCCCATATGAGGGTGTCACGCCCCCGGCTCCGGACTCCGCCCCTCCTGATTCCTGATCACCTGCACCTGCTTCCTCTTAGGTGGTGCCTATTTAGATCGGCGATTGCCAACAGCCCAATGCGAAGTATTGCCCCATGGTTCATGTGTGCATACCGAGCAGTTCTCCTCCAGTCTTGTTTTGTTACCGACCTGTACCTGACCACCGATTTAGTCTCACCCTTTGCTGTTTGTCTGCCTGAACTGAGTTGCTTACTGGACCCGAACCTCGCCTGCCTTGTGACCACGAATTCGGAACGCCCCATTCAATAAACGGAGTTCATCGCATTTGTGCCTGCGCACGTCTGCTTATTCTCTTTCAAACGTGACAGAGGGCTAATGAAAACACGTGATATTTTCAATATGTTTTAACCCTCAAAACTGGAGCAGGAGGTTTTTTTGGAATGCCACCCCAAAAATAGTAATTTTGAGGTCTCAAAGTGGGACAGGTGTAAATAAATAACAAAAAAGAAAATTAAATGAAAAAAAGATTAGAATTCAACACTTATCCTGTATTAAAAATGCAAAAATTACTGTTTTCTGGAGAATGTGCTCACCCTTGGTTTGGAGTTAATAACCTTTGGGTAGAAATGATCTCTGGAATAGCAGTCAATTCAACACAGGATTGGAGAATCACAGTAAGAGGGCTGGGAACCCTGAACAAACTGGTGCAGAGATGGTTTTTCTCCAGTTGTGACACTGTTCTGTACCTTCAGCTGTATGTGTTGTAAGGCTGTGCAGAGCAGCTTTCAGGTGCCCAGCGACAGCCGCCGTGCTCTGAAACAACAACTCAGCTCGATGCTGGAAAAAAATCACCCACATGCAAAGTCCAAAAAGCAGATAAGTGTTTGCCCAGTTGTACAGTAAAATTACATTCTTTCAGTCAGAAAACATGACATTTACTCAACGCTGGAGATAATAAATTCACGATGCATCATCTATAAATGTCTGTTCCACTCTGACTTTCAGATCACTGAATAGAGAAGATGCTTGATGTCTGTGGAGGGAAACATTGGCCCAGAAATGCTTTTTATGGCAAAATGTTAGCTACTGCTCATACTTTTTTATTGACAGAACTTATTTTCCTTTTGAACTGAAATCATATAGATAAAAGGAAGTGCAGAAAAAAACAACACAATGGTTGTTTTTCATAAATAACAACAAACGGGGTCTATTTTCCCCCAGTGCTTAAAATTTGCATATTTCTTGCTGATCACATGCTGCTATGATCAAATGCACTTTCGATGTTCGGCTCCTTGGTTGTGCTCTGAATATTAATCCATATTATTAAAATACTTAAACGCCGACACCAAGAACCGGCTCTCAAGTTGAATGCAAAATAGCAATTGTTGAACTTGCCAGGAAAAGTTTCCTTTTGGCTTGTTGTGGTTTTCAGTCTCATTCTTACTGTCAGGCTGGTTTGAAACTGGGCTACTGGGTTTCAGCTCCCCTCAGACTTGACTGTTACTGCATCAAGACCCACATCCCCTTTATGAAGTCAAATGAAAGTCTGAAGGTCTGAAGAATCCCAATTAAGAATTTGGCACAAAGGCATGGAATGAAATCCCAAAAAGGCCTGCAGTCCAGTACCACCGCAACCTCTGCTTTCTGTCAACGGTTTGTATTACCAGACATGCAGAAGTCACCTTCTGACCAGACAGGGTGTGTCCAGATATCCACTTGTTCACTCCGGAAACAGACTAAAAGGGTAAAAATGTTACCATATGGCATACTCAACAGCACATCTCACCCTGCTTTATCCTTGAACCTTGCCTGCTGAGGTGGATAACCAGTTGGTGGGTGACTGGTTGGTCTATTTTTTTCCCCGCTACCATTCTGAAAAGTTTGTCTCGTTTCGTCTCCTTTCCTCATATTTGTTTGTAAGCGATCATCCTGGCTTTATTACTTGTGCTACTTTTATGCTATTTCTCTGGGCTACTTGGATTATTCTCCAACCTCCCCAAGGGAACCTGCTGGGAAGGTCAGTACAATAAAAATATTTCAATATTTAGGAGAATTACTATCAGTCTAGGAAACAGCAGAATGTGTGAATATTCGGTGGTTTGATAGGAGTACATACTGAACGACGAGGATGTATGTGAGTGGTGTACAACACCTGAGCAGAAATCTATACAAACACGGCAGCGGTGGAGTTTGCACCCTGAATTAACTGTCGATTATTAATGTTAAGTATAACTCTTCAATGAATAAACTTGCTGCTGCCTTATATATGGAAATAACACCTTTTAATAGCATTCCCTACAGTTCATTAAGGTTAGATATAAAATATAGCTATTACTCTTTTTTCTAGTTTTTGTGGGTAAATCATGGTGCTTGTAGTCCTTTGCCAAGAAGCTTCAATAAATAAATGTTGTAGCAAATATATACATTTCAAAAGATGTGCATCACAAATAATATACTAAGTTTGTAAATTTATTTCACGATTTGCTGGTAGTCTTTATAGACAATACTGTCCTCTTGTGGCTGATGCAACTCTTTGGTGCAAAATACACACACACACACACACACACACACACACACACACACACACACATCACACCTCTTTAGGAGTGGTTGGAAGAAGGTCTTAAGGTTTAGCAAATGACCACTGAGATGATTTCATTCATAAGAAAAAGATTTATATGTAAGGGAAACGTTTAATGTTTATAAACAAAAAAGTGGTCATTTAAAATATCCACAGAGAACAGAAGCAGATTTCCTGAGTGCATATTTATTTTATTGGTTCACACGGTCACATCATCAGAGCACAAGCAGAAAGTTGCCTGTCAGAGAACAGCTCACCTTGGCACATGTTCCCCAAAAAACATCCTCCCGCTGCCCTTGCTCTCCTACTCAAGCTGTGTCTAAAGCATTTCCTCAGCGCGATTTTTATGAATCGCCTACAAATCACACATGTAATAATAAAGTGTTCAGTCCCTGGTACCTGTATAAGCAGAAGTAATATAACATGTATGGCCTTATACGCTAGACGTCAAATGTTACGTGAGAGGGAACAAAAGGCAAAGCTGTGAGGCCACGGCGCTAACAAACGGTGCTGTACAGAATTTACGCAACTCTTATTCAGCCTCAAATACTGTCGCTTCTGTTTACAGAATCCCTCAACTTTTTTTTTCCAATTTGCATTCAGAGGTGTAAAATGTAGTGTTTTTGTGTGGCTGCGGTATATGGTGTATCGTATATATTTGCTGAGAACATGTTTATAAACACAGACAGTTCTACCCTTTGAAGTAACAAGTTTCATATTTGCACACCAGTTGTGGACATTTGGCCCGCTCAGCTCAAAGCCTGGTCCACATCTGGTGGGACAGTCATTAACCTGACACCTTTGACCAAATATGACGTAACAATGTGAGGTTCGTATACTCTTTCACATACAATGATTTAGGCATTTATACAGCAGGGTAAACTGTCTGGTATCAGTTCTGGGTGAGAACCTGGCTCTAGGGGCCCTGATCACTACTCTACCTGGTGTCTCTTTTAAGACCCTAAGTAGATTACCCACCTTTTGCCAGACACCACAATTTCCCTGTGTCACTTTATAATCATTTTGTGAACACGATTCATAAGAAATGAGCAGAATAAACATTTCTAACATTTTTAATTACAAAGTGAGTTATGAACTTTTCGGGTTTGTTTATTTGTTTTTAAACTTCTGTCTGTTGAGCAGCATATGTGCCGTTTTATGTCTCTATATAATAGACAGTAAAACACAGCTCAACACGGTATGAATGAGCAAGTCTCTTCCACAGCATTTACAGCTTGTGTCTGGCATTCCCGAATGCCGGTTCTCTATAACGGAATGAAAATCATGATGCACGTTCATGGGATGGATTGAACCAAAGTGTATGGAGACCAGGTATTGTTATTTTCATTCATTTTAAATTAATTTCAGATGACTAGCTCAAAGTTAATCTATATACAAGGTTTCGAAATAAAAACTTAACTTGTACATAAATTGAGGAATGTGTGTATTATTGAGTGTGGCTAGACGGTAAATGTGACTCTGGAACAAAAAAATGACAGCCTGACGTCCTCATTTAAGTTGGTAAGATGAGGAGGCAGAATACTAGGAATAAATTTATGTGCTACTTGTGCAACGGGTATTATTAAAAACAAAGTTCATATAAAAAAGCCATGAATAAGAAATGTCTCATTCAAAGCATAACTTCTATATTCTAGCAATGAATACGTTGATGTTTTCAGAACAAAGTTTTTTATTTTAATCCTTCAACTCTGAAAATGGACTATATTGTTTGCATAACATAAATCATATTTGAAATAAAATTATACATTTCTCCAAGATAGCAGAATACTCTAAATACTCTTTGGTTAAAATTTTTCAAAAGTAGGTGTCGCAATATAAAAAACTAATTTCAGCCTTAAAAAACTATTTTACTTAAACATCAGAAGCAGGAACTACATAGTTTGAGCAACAGAAACAGCAGATCAGGGAACATTTCGTATTAGTCAAAACTAAGACTGAAGAACGTCATACTGTGAAATATCTTACAGGGACAATAAAAATAAACGGGGCACAATTTAAAGGTGTCTTTGCTGTAGGGGAAGGATGGGGAAAAAGAGCCATCGTATCGATTTGCTTGACAGAACCATGACAAGAAAAAAGCATATACAAGTATTCCCAGAGGTACGAGTCTTTGGTGTAGTTTTCGCATGTAGGGATTAAATTATTTAATCCCCTTGACTGAATTACAACCAAAGAGCAAAACATGGGGGGACTTTTCCCATGTATTCCTTTAAGTGACCCACCCAAAATGGCTGACAAACACGTCTGTGGAACGCACTCACTTCCCATCATGCCCCACTCTCTTAAAGCAATACTCTCACATTATGTCGCTGACTTACAAAATTCCAATTTACAGGCAATTCCCAGGAACACATGATGGTTATAAGTAGGGAGATACCTGTAGAGAATAGTTCCTGATATTCTGTTAATTTAGTAAGGACTGTCCTCAGCAAGGGGTGATGGTTAGTAAAACTTTAACAGACCCCTGTTTGCTGCCTGTTAAGAAGATTAATGAACATTCAGATTATTTTTGAAAAATATGAATCCCTCAGAATCATTCCTTAACCTTTTCAGCTCCTAAAGACTCAGTCAGAGGAATCCATCCTGCAACCTGCTGTTTGCAGAAGTTTGTGAGGAGAACCTGCTTGTAAAAAATGAAATCTCTTCTACTACATTGTAGTAATCAACATATTGCTGCAATAAACAGGTCTCTAAAGCTATAAATAGTGCATATGTTACAGCTATCCTACAAGAAGGAAAAGTCTTTTCCCAAGATTTAAAAGGGGAGCTTTAACTCCTGTCCCCCCTCAGCTGGTCCCTGTTAGAAGAAAAAACATCCCAGTCACGTATACCAGAGCAACAGATGTAGTGGTGGATCCAGCCTTTGGTCTCTCAACAAGTTAAGTTATAGATAACAATTGGGTACCAGAGCGGTATGACGGCATTCAGTCGGATTGTTGCAATAGGCCGTCGGGGGGCGGATGTGAGTTTTATCAGTAGGGGACCAGAAAAAAATATCAAACTATCCAAATGTGAGTTTCTTATTGTAAGATATCATGGGGTAGGCAACGAGAACAATGTCTGACGCTGTTGGAGATGGATAAGCAGGAGATGATTATGCTTATTCTGTGCTTCGCTAAAGATGAACTCTTCATTGAGCTTAAGAGGATAAGAAACTTAGAACAACACAATTATTGCCCTAAAAAAATAAATCAGTTATGAATCATTTACCTAACATTAATAGCATCTTTACAAACCCCATCTTTTCTGTCCCTGCATCCCTTTTAATCCCTACGTCTAGTAAGGTTCTCAGCAACAAAACCAAATAACCAAAATATTTCCATGGAAGGGGGTTGCTGTGATCAGTGGAAGCAGGAGATGTGTGTAACCTGTGTGTCTCCTGCTGGTGAACTGTCTAAAGCTGGGAGTCAATGCCGAAGCTGTTGACCTCATCTGGTGTGTGCTTCTCGGCCCCTGTGCCTGCTGTCTTCCGGAAGCTTGCCGAGATCTCCTCAAAGGTCCGGCCTTTGGTTTCCGGCACCTTGAGGTAGGTGAAGACGAAGAAGCCGAGAAGCAGCAGGGTGAAGATGATGAAGACGTAGGGGCCGCACAGTTGCTGGGGGTGGCAGAGAGTCAGGGTTGGTCAATCAGATCATCCCATTCTGATGCAGGTTTTCACAATATAAAAATTCAGTGTCCAACTGTAGCCCTAAAAGCATCTAATACAGTTTATATTGTGTGTGACCTTGAGGTTCAAAAACCCTTATTAAAAAAGCAATAATAAAACAGAAGGATCAATATCCTGGAAGAGACTGAGAACAATCCTTAGGTAGTTAAGCCCGTTAAGTTGTGGAAAATGACCCAAAGTAGTCAAGTGGAAAGTAGGAGTGCCAGTGCCACCTTACCTCCACATACTGGAAACACATGCCGACGATGAAGTTGGCAGACCAATTGGAGAACCCAGCCACGGCGATGGCTGAGGGCCGGGGACCTTGGCTGAACAGCTCAGCTACAATGAACCAGGGAATGGGGCCTGGGCCGATCTCAAAGAAAGCCACGAAGCTGAAGATGGCCACAATGCTAACGTATGACATCCACTTCAGCTTGTCCTGCAGAGGAGAAACACATGAACCTTAAAGATTCTCAGGTTAGGAGTGGACGTTGAGAGTGAGAGCCCAAACATGAGAGACAACATACCAGCAAAGCCATAGCAACCGTCATCAGAACAGAGGAGACTGCCATTCCCATCAGCCCGGTGAGGTGCAGGGAGCGGCGGCCGGCTCGTTCCACCACAAACAGCTGGGGATGTGGAGGTGGGTTTGACAGACAGTCAGACAGACGGTTAGTGACACTCATTTATTAAATATCACGTGAACAGAGGAGGTCAGTGGGTTGCCTCAGCTTACAGACACAATGGTGAAGGCTGTGTTGACCACTCCTGCGCCGATGGTGGCGTAAACGGGCTGAGCCACTCCTGCTTTTTCAAAAATCCCTGTGGAATAGTAAAAAACCTGCAAGACAGCAGCGGTAACGCTTTTACTCACCCTGACATGTTCATGAGAACGTCCAAACATGTGTCTGACCATAGCAATGATGAAACTCTTATGTAGATGTATGAACAGTGTGTTTGGGCAGGTTTCTACAGTTGCGTGTGTAAAGTGTATGAGAACAGTCTTTGTGTTTGTTTGTTGTGTGTGTGTAATATGTGGCACGGCGCATACATTTTGTGTGTATGATGCAGACCCCACACTCACAGCGTTGATCCCTGACAGCTGCTGCGAGAGCTGCAGCAAGATGGCGATGAAGATGGGCTGGCGATACAGCGGTGAGCGGAACAGCTCCAAGATGGTCACCTTCTTCTCCTGCATCATCTGCCGGCTCTCCTCCTTCATCTCCTGCACGTCAGTATTCACATCTGCGGTGCCCCTCAGCTTCTTCAGCACTAGGGATGGATTAGGAGCAGCACATTTAACACAAAGTTTGGCTACTTCAGGAGGAGCTGAGGAGCTCTGTGGAGCTTCATGCAAATGTCACGTCACAATATTGATTAAATTACAGTTCATCCCATTATGAAGTTGATTTGCGTATCCTTTCATTCAACGTTACTTACTCACATACTGTTTTGTTCTTTTCCCAAATATCACTCATTCATTTAGCAGGTGTCTTTCTTCAGAGCACCTTACAATGTAAGGTTTTCACATTCAGTTATAATTCTTTACCCATTTATAGCAAGTCAGCTATAAAGGTTGGATTTAAAGGTTTCCAAGAGCAGTTTGGAAAATTTCGACAGTTTTGAACTAAACTTCCTCCATGTTTGAAAGGTGAGGTAGGACTGTTGGCTACTTGATGAAGAAATTTGTAAAGCATAGTTGCATTAGTTGTATTTGCCAATTAAATTAATGATAATGCAACATTATTTTTATGAACAGACCTCCACTGTCATGCGAGGGAAGCCTGTACTGTGCAAGTCTGACATTAACTTTCAAGCCAGCTGATGGTCCTTACCGGTCTTGGCCTGGCTCTCTTCATTGCAGTTGATGAGTAGGTATCGGGGGCTTTCGGGGCAAAAGGGCAGAAGGGCACACTGGACAATGGCAGGGACCACGGTGAACCCCAGTAGGTAAGGCCACAGTGTGGCATTGCCCATGATGGCATCCATGCCAAATATCTGAAAGGGGAAAAGGAACAGTTCAACTCTGCGGATTTTGCTGTTGCAAAAATCATATTTTCATTAACAAATTTAGCCAAACCAGTTTATGCAATTTGCATGTTGATTTTCATTTATATTTGCTTTGTCAAAACTTTCCCGAACTAGTTCTGGTTAAATGTCCTACTCTAGGGGACAACAGACAGTTACTGACGGCATGTTACGGTAAATGTAAATTTGCGGTGAATGTAGGCAGTTATACAGAGCATCAGAGTTGCTGCTGCTTACTCAAACGTCCGTCTGCATGTTACCTGTGCCATGAGGATGCCAACGACAATGCCCAGCTGGTGCAGAGTGCCCAGGGCCCCCCGGAGAGAGGTGGGTGAGATCTCACCCACATACATGGGAACGAAGCCCGTGGACAAGCCAGAGTAAAGCCCCACCACAAAGCGGCCGATGATCAGCATCTCCCATGATGCTGCCATCTTGGAGAAACCCATTAGGGCGGCAGCGATGAAGGCCAACACGTTGACAATGAGCATGGAGTTCCTCCTGTGCAACGAAGAGAGGAAATTACGTCAGAAATGTGCTCATTTTCAGTGGCTTGCTTTAAAACCCAGCTGCTTATGTTTCAGCAGATAGTTTACTGATCTGGGATCTGCACTTAAGATGCAGGATCAAATCCCAGGAAGGGCCCTGCAGTTGTGTCTGAAGAGAATAAAAACACAAAGTAAAGTTTACCTGCCCAAATACATAAAAATGTAAAAATGAAATCGTGTGCAGCACTTTTGAACTAAAACGCTGCATCTGCATAATATGATAATGCAGCTCGGGGAAAACAGACAGCTTGTCTTACCTTCCGAATCGATTGACGAACAGTCCGACGGAGAAGGAGCCGAAAATGCCACCCACAGAGAAGATGGCGACCGACAGAGACCACAGCGTTGTGAGAGATGACGCTGGGATGAACTGTGAGTAACGCCGAGCCCACGTCTCATTGTAGAAAGCTTCGATAATCTAAGATAACACAGCAATGACTGTGCAGTTGGCTACTGAGTGGATAAATTCAAAACATCTATTTCTGTGACCCTTTTTTAAAATGCTTTAAAAGTATAAAATACAAAGACGGGGGCAGTGCTCTGCTTTACAGTCTCTGTACTTCCGACTTAACAAACAAAGTGTGTCCTCGTGCTGATGCAGGTGATACATGGTGAAACGTGACACGGTCCTGGTCCTTCTTGGGGACAGCAGACTGACTGCAGACACAGATGTCCGGGTGATGACACACGGACGGGCCGATACTGCAGATACACTTTTGTGCGCTACACTCTGGATCCACTATTTATTCATGTTTACTGGTTCCTCACACAAAGACTTGTGGCTACAGCATGACATGCTAATGCCTGAGTCAACAAGATGTGACCCAATGCCAGAAAAACGAGATTAAGTTACAAGATTTTAAAAACGTCACATCCTTCTACCATGTTTACTAGCCGACTCCGCTTCTTTATTATCTGTCGGTGATTCGTGACCTTTTTGTTTGCCCAGTTCACAGATCAGGCCTCTGAAGAATAGTACAGTGAACCCCAGTTGTGAACTATTCTGAAATTTGGAATCTGGAATTTGGACTTCCTGAGAAAAGGGAATCAGGAATAAAGGGCATCACTCCAGAGGCCTTTCTGTGAAATCTGCAGCAGGCGATGTGCGGGTCACTGGTGTCACTTTCCAGAGTCCTTGAAAGGAGATTGATCTCATCATCCTGCTGCTATACTCAGGAGCAGCCCCTGCCAGGTGTCCCTCACCCAGGTCCTGGATAGAGGGTGGGATCTCAGAATGTGGCGCCAATAATTTAGCGTTAAGACCAGTAAGGCTGTTAGTTCACATAGGACTTGGCCTTTGTAACGTTTAATAGTTTGTTGTTTGATTTGCTTCATTTCCATTGGCTGATTTGATAAACACAACATTGACAAAGTGAACCAAAATGTGAAAAATGGGCAACTCAACAACAAAAAAGTGGTATTGATAATCAAACCTATATCAACAATGCAGATTAATCGAAGCACCACAACAGTATAGAAATATACCTCATCACTGCATTGAGGAGGTTCACTGTCTTCTGCTGAATGTACCAGCATCTGAATTCTAAGTGCTGCTTTTCACTCTTTTATCGTCTCCGATTTGCTGCTGGTTTACACACGAGTGTGACCGTGTCACTGTGAGTCTCGTATCATTACTGGGTTGTGCTTTACTTGTAGTCCTGTGCAATTTCTCTTCAACTCAGTTTAATTTGTACATTTTCAATCATGTCATCTGTTTGTTCAGTCATGACCTTCTCACACATTTAGCAGCTTCATTCAACAAACATTAACCTGCAAATCATTTTTATTGGGAGCCTCCACTCTTGGTTGATATCGGCAGTGATCCTGATGCTTCTTCTGTCGCAAGATCAAAAAAATAGAACCTCTAATGATAAGACCTTTTAACATTACTTGGAAAGATATGCCTTTTACTGATTTCACCGGCTGGCGATCTTTGCCTATGGCATTGGAATTTGCTTATTTACAAACCCTGCATGCAAAGTCTGTCTTCTGGCTTTAAAGAGAATCCAGAGGCACAACGATGGCCATGGTGACATCCGCCACACGGCAACCACAGGACACGTACCTTCTGGGGCGCGTTGATGACTCCTGTGTTATAGCCAAACTGCAGAGAGCCGATCACGGCTGTCCCAACCGCCAGCAACAGCTGGAATGTCACATGCTAGAGAGAGAGAGCGAGAGAGAGTTTCAGTGATTTATTGTGTCACCCTTCATTTCGTATTTATCTTGAAAGCTCATTAACAGGAAATATATTTTGTTAATTGGTTTTAAAAATTTGAAATTGGGGAAGTGTTACACAGACACACACATCCACACAAACACACACACACACACGCACCCGTCCAATTGCCCACACTGTGCATTGTAAACACTCTGCAGTAAACTCAAACTTAGGTGTACTTCCAAAACCAGAATAACGTAATAATTCAATTCACTTTCACATATCTCACCCTGCCAATATTAATTTCAAACCAGTTTCATCAGTGGACTTTACACCACCTCCACTGTGCAACAGCCTCAAGCGACCCAGTGGCAGGTCTGTCTGTCACATGTAATCTCATCAGGGGAGACGGAAACAGATAGACAGCCAGGAAGCGGAGTGGTTCAAGGCCTGCAGCCATAGTGTTTATTTGGTTTAAATCCATCGAGCCTTTACATAACCTGTCTAAATTATCCTCACGTGGATCCCCTAATACCAACAATTAAATCAGCCTAACCTTCTGTGAGCTGCTCCTAGGGCTCTCGATAAACAGTCTACACATAGCACCTCCTGACCCAAAGGTTGTAGGTTCGCATGTCTATAATGATCACATTGCAGTACATCAGGTAGCTCAACAAGATACAATGACTAGAAGGAGAAGATGAAAATGCCTTCAGAGCCACCAGAAATGATCGTGTCTTCAGAACCGGATACAAGATTGAGGCTGCAATATCTTTCATAGGTTTCCGTGTGTGGCTGTTATGAAATGCCCAAAAAAGTCAATAAGCTGTAAATGCTAATAGGACCTCATAGTATAATAAACAGAGGCATGCTGCTTTACAAAAATCTATACCAATCTATTATTAGTAATTTACCAAACACATCTGCAAATAAATTCGCTCCGCTAAGTCACTGTTTTGGTGAGAAAATTGTCACTGCAAGCAACCCAGACCCTCTTTTTCTACTGCAATGTCTGCATTTAAGAACCCTGGAATAAACCTATGACAGCTGGAATTAAAATGTGTCTTAGAACAGGCTGAAATAATAAAAATTTAATAAACCTAAAATAAAAATGTGTCAAATGCATCCCGGTTATAGATAAACTTTTAACTTCTCAGATCCTGTCTGTTTTGCATGTCCCTCTGTGCTTTGAATGCAGCACAAACAGAATATAAATCTAAGCAACCTGTGACAATATCTTCCCTGATGATGGCAAAAAAAGATTTGTCGGTTATTTTCTGTGTTGGACCTCATGATTTTATAGTGACCTGATTTGCAACTTTTTCTTCTTGTTTACTATATTGGCCTAGACAATATAGATTGTGTAAGAATTAACATGCTTTTTACTGAAAGGTCTGTTTTATCCATTCAGTTGATGTTCATGTTTATACATGAGGTCAGAGTCATTTCCTGGCTTTTTCACACTCTACTTTCTTTAACAAGACACTTGGAGAGATTTCCAAGGCTTCCCAGGGTGAGTGAAGTGGACTGAGGCCTCAGAAACACCTCTGGGTCAACATCACTGGAGCAGATTACACCTCCTAAGGAGGCTCTGGGACTAAATCTGACAAAGATGGATGGATTTTCCAAAGGTAGCCAAAGTTTCTGGTAGATGTCTTCACCTTACTTCACCAATTGGTTTCAGGTCATCCTGAAAGTCATATCACCATGGCCTACAAGGCCCAGGCAACCACGCTGCGTGCTCTTAGCATCTGGCTGCTAGGGGTTTTCAAGTACTCATGAATTCATGAGTCCCATGGCTCTTTCTGCAGGGACCCTGAAGATGCTCATTTGAAAATTAATGGAACCACACAGACCACTGCCTATAGAAACCAATGACTTCCACCACGAGTGCAATTTTCCTGGTGTATAAAGGGATCAGCCATTTGGTACATCATTCAAGCGAACATTTTTGCAGAGGGCAACTTCATACACGGTCAGTGGGTCTAAACTGCATTCTTACGGCTCTGGATTAAAATAGACACCAACTTTTAATGGACTCTGGAAGCAAAATGACATTTCTTTAGAACCGGTGAATAAATCAGGCGTCTTCAATGGAAAGCGTGTGAGTTTCAGCCGACACACCAACTTTTTGGCAACACCAGAAAATAACTTTACTCGCAGAAAATGTCCCACGTAAAACTGCAGCATCTTGACAAATGAAATTCACACACGTGTTGAACTGTAACCTTCGTCCAGAACTGTAATATCGCAATAGAAAAAATTGCATTTATTAACAGTATTTTCTTTTTGAAAGAAGTCTTTCTTACATCTTCCAAACACCGGTACCCTCCACCCCCAGTGCTAAACTGCAGCATTGGAATTCAGACATGAAACGCCCTACTGTGAACCACTTACTAACCTTTTACCCAAAAATATATTCAACAGTGAGCCATGTTTGCTGGCCCACATAGTGCCAAATGACATCCATTCATCTTCGTACCTTGCTCTTCCAGAAGAGGGTCACAGAGAGCTAAAGCGTGTCCCAGGTGTGTCCGGCACAGGGCAGGAGCCAACCCCGGACGCGACCCCGGGATACTAAGTAAACACACGTCATTAAAAATTGGCACAATAAACCCTCCAAACTTGCATGTGTGAGGACTGTGTAAGGAAACCTGGGGGGAAAAAAGACCCACAGCTGGGAATCATCCCGTGGGCCAAGTTCTGCGAAGCTGATGGTGAACAACATATGGTTCATATTAAGAAATGCTCCTTTAAAAAATTATCATGATAAAGAACAGAAGTTAGGAGTGTTCATTCAGTTCATCCATGTGCTCAAGTCTGTCTGCAGCCTCTAAACTTCTCACAAACACAACCTCCTTTTTGTTTCTCGGCGGGGAGGCGATCACTGTCTGATTCAAGCCATCCAGAAGCACAGAACATGAGGCAGGGTTACTCCCTTGATGGGAGGGCATTCTATCACACACACAACGATAGAAGAATTTACAGTTGCCAATAAACTTGAAACAAATGCCTTTGGACTGTGAGAGGAAACCAGAGCATTCAGAGGAAATCCGCACAAACACAAGGAGCAAACATGCAAACTCTGGGCGGATTTATCCCAATAGATAACTGAGGAGATGTGAGGCATCAGCGTGATCATCTGTGATACAGTCACCCCCCCCACACACACACCCTTATGAGGGTAATGCGTTTCTGGAAATCGGCTTGTAAAGTGAAACCTCATAAGTTGGAGATGCAATTCCAGCTCTTATTACTCATAAACGCAAAAATCTGCCTCATATTTGGTTGAAACTCAGTAAAGGGTTAAATTTTAGTTTAAATAATTTAACTTGTGTTGTGGAAAAACTTTTGAGAGATACCTGCGTACAATTTAACATGAAAACTGTAACCTGGACAGTGTGACTGTGTGAGTAACACACAGGTGGACAGACTTTGTGATAGAACCAGTCCGGAAAAAGAACAAAATTTAAATAGCAAAGCAGAATAGCTCAGTCTTTCATTATTCCTGAAGACAACAGGTACAAAAAGCAGTCGAGCCTCTTTAATCTGTCTATTTTAAGGCTGATAAATAGTGAGCGAGCCTGGAAGCTGAGCAAGACCCACATTTAATTCACTGTCAATCCCAGGTGTTATTCCGGCTCCGGGGCGTGAGTCAGCGGAGGGGTTTTGCGTGCTGTGTAGCTAATCACCTGTACGCGTGTATGACAGCGTGACAACTGTAAGACAAGAGCAAAAACACTGCGACACAAAGAGCCGGAGGCAGTTTTCACTCGAGCCGAATTCAGGCGTTGCTGATACTGCGTTGACTGAGAAAAACAATCGGGAGTAAATAAGTACAGGTAACATTAAGAGCGGAAGACACTGGATTTTTTTGATTTGAATGTGAAGAACAAAGCAAAACAAAAAAGCAGTACGGACCGATGCTCTTGTCAATAGTTAAATTTCCTTTTTATTAAATCACTTTATGTTTTCAAAAGTGCCCTTCATAGTTGCCCCCATCTCTCTCTGTAGAGGCTATTTCTTCCTAACATGTTAAATCATATATTTAAATTGGTAAAACAGTAATTCCGAACTGCTGTGTGTGTGTGTGTGTGTGTGTGTGTGTGGCTACGTGAGGCTGCCCTGCAACAGACATGCACTCCATCCTAGGTGTGTCACCTTATACCCTGCAGCACACGTACTCTGGATTACTGTAATCCTCACTTGAACAAGTGGCATCTGAAAAGAAATGATTTGAAAGAGCGCTGTGGGACCACTCAGCCTGCTCACGCGCACAAATCCACACTAATTCCGTGCATCGTGTGCTTTTCCGCACGTAGCTTGGGAGACCAAAAAACACAGCACGAAGCGGAGAGGAGCTAGACCCCACCAACAAATGTTCAAACACCATTCTGCACCCAAAAATGTCATTAAATCGCAACTAGGTTTTTAATCCAAGAAACATTAGCGAGATTTAACTGTATTTCTCACATTTCAACACCACGGTGAGTAGGAATATACTGACTGTGGTTGATCCTGATACTTGTTAATTCCAATAAAACTATTCTGTAGCGGTTAGACTAAGAAGATCTTACTGTAAATGTTCTGACCAAATTCAGTCCAGCAGCTCACGAACGCGGATTAAGTTATGCAGCTGAAATTTAAGTGTCTTGTCCACTGTAAAGGACAAAGTACGTGAACACAGGAGTGGTGCACATGCACTGTGTTTACAAATACAAAGCCTAACACTCCCGTCCCGAGATACATAAAAGCAGGGCCCACTTCTAAATGCCCTTCAAGTTCACCATATCCGTGGATCACTGAAAAAATATATCATTTAATTCAAAATAGAAGCACAGGGCAGCAGGTGAGGACCAAGAGGACAGCGACCAGGTGCTGAGGGTCCTAAACCAGAGCTGTGTCTCCCTTCCTGGCCAAAGATGAACGTGCTGGTCAACAGCCACAACACAGGACTGAGTTAAATTTAGTTGCTGGGAGCAAAACAAGAGAAGATTCACGGCAGTTTCGTGGTAGGACAAGGTGGGAAGTTATGATGATCAAATTAAAACAGTACAACAACAACAACAACGCAATAATAACAATAATAATAATAATAATAAACAATGACTTTGGATGAGGATGACGATGCCTTTTGTTACGATACTCAGCCGCTCCTGTCATGTGAACGCGCACTGGATGTTTACATGGAGGGAGGCGCGCACCCTGTCACGGTCACACTGGCACGTTACCTTGTCACTTGCCTCCATCGTGGCAACTCTCCACACAGTAAGACAAAATAAAACACAATAAAACGAAGTTTCGCTGGTCGGCGGAGAAGCTTCTTGTCCTGGAGGGGCTCGGGTGCCAGATGGTCCTTTTTCTCTCTAAATCTCGGCGCAAACGCGACAGGCGAATTGTACTTATTGCTTTATATGTTCAACAAAAAGGCGTCTCAGCAGAACATACTTCATCATGTCAACGTTCAGGAGCGCAGGGAACTTCAGCTGGAGCCATTTCTTGTATTTCGTCCTTATAATAATATGCTATACAATGAAACTGTCAGCCCCTCTGCGAACAACCTAGAAAAACCACCGCGGGGGAACAGCGCTTCATATCGCGTCCGTAGCTAAAATCTGATTGGCTGCTGGTTGCACCTTGACGACTGTGATTGGTTTCGCTTCGAGCCCCGCCCCTAGAAAGACAAATATTATTCGATATATTTTTCAATTAATAATATAAACAAAATTCACAGCACAAACCTTGGAACTTATTTTCTCAAACTAATTTCCTAGACATGTAATAAATATGGTTTAAATATAGTGTTTACCACTTTAATGTTTTTACGAGTATTTAATAACATCTTAGTTATATTATTATACATTTACATAGTTTTTAAATTATTCGTTTTTTTCACCACATACGGAGTAGTTGTTTTTGACAAATGATTTTATTCATTAAGGTTATATTTTAAAGTATTTCCTAGAGTTTAAAATTAAATTTAAGGCAATGAAAATTTACACATGCCTATAAAAATATAATTTTTTCTCACTCTAGGGTAAATTATAAATTATATTATTAAAAAAATAATAAGGCAGTTCCTGCTATTACTACTGAAATTAACAATGATTACTTTTGCTGTAGACAGATAGTTATACATTTTATAGATCTTTATTTAGAGCAACTTGATTTAACCAAAAGTAGTTTAGTACAACCATGGGGACGCCGTTCATCTGCACACCTGAAGTCAATGATTACTGACATTTGATGAAATATTACTGACATATGAAAATATGGACCTGCAGATGCAAGGCTGTGGGTTCTTAACTGGCTCCTACTGTGCTGCTGCTTGAGAGACATCCACTTCTCTGCCCCAAGTTCCTGCTTCTGTGTGTCTCCCAGTTGTCCTGTCACCTTGTCCCCAAGTGTCCGCACCCTCTGAGTCCTTCGGTCCCCACGTCTCCAAGTCCAAGTATCCTCGTATCTGCCCTTAGAGGCACCACTGCTCCCACTGTGCCACCCAAAGCACTCGAAACACTTGTAAATAAACCCTGCACTTGAGTCCACAACCAATAACCATCTCTGTGTGTTTCTGACAGTAGTAAATTATGAAGCCAATTCTGGAAAATGTCAATTTTAGGAAACTGGACGTACAAAGTGAATAAATCCTGTATTTAAACATAATCATTAATTAATCATTTTAAAACTTCAGTTTAATAGAAGATGTGACACAATCAGTATCTCTTTTAGTTCCGCAAAGCTCACCCAATTTCAGCAGCTCTATTTACCCTATTAATAGAAGGCTGTTGTGTTCGATGCCACCGAGTCATTTTTAACTGGCGTGATAGGAAACTCTTGTCCAAATACGTGGAGAAAAAAAGAAGATATTCAATGAGGCAGTTCAGGAATGAAGCATACGTGCTCGGAATACAATCAAAGGACGTGAAATTAGAAATACTGGGCAATATTGCAGGATTCCAAGTGCTTTGAAAAGTTCTGTAAACAAAAACAGACGGTTCCTAAAAGGAAGGTAGGTGTGGTGACTGCAGGTCGACCAGCACAGAGAAAGTGGGTTCCAAACATGTGCAGGTATAAATGTCACCAGGGCAATATTATGTCGGGAAACCTGCCTTTGAGAACCACCTCAATTAATGGTGCGAGTCAATTTCAAAAGAAGCAACCTTGTCACGCAAAAATGGCTGAGGTTGAGAAGAGAAGGATGGGTGTACCACCCTATCCCAATCCATCAGTTCTAGTGCTGTCGAACTCAGCGTGGCCCACTGCTTGTCCCCAGCCAGCTGAAGAAGATGAAAGTCTGGTAAGACGTCAAGATGAAGACTGCAAGGATTCAGTGGCACCTGGGGCAGTTTGAGTCACTTCAACTCAACGTCACAGTAGAGTTGTACATGAAGATCCCTTTGGGAGAGCCATTGTGAAGCAGAATGGAAGTCCAGATACATGACTACTGAGCCACAATGCTTCTTGTCTAGAAATGTGAGGAACCCTCTTTCATCTCTAAATGATCTCAAACGTAGTGGTCCAACAGCAACAGTGATATCAAACAAACCAGCTGTGCTTTGATGTGTCTAAAGCTCTTTGTTGTGAAATGCACTTTTGTTTGTCCTCAGCTATGAATCGCTTTGAGAAAATTGTCTGCCAAATGTACAAATGTATATATATTTGCAAATGGAAACAACAAAACAGGAGCGCAAGATTATGGTGGAACGTTGTTCTCATAGATTCAGAACTCAAAGGCTGGAGACATAAGGAGGATAAGAATATGAAACAACTGTGACACTTTGTTGATGGGAAGATGCTTTTTGCTTAGCACACCCGACATGTGTCTGGTTTGTACACACACACACACACACACACACACACACACAAAATTGTTCGGATGGTAGAGGAAAATGCATGCAGAGCCAACTAGGAAAATGAAAAACATTGAAAAAACAGGGTTGCGTGGGTTCCTTTCTCTTTTTATCCACAGACCTTTGAAAGTTGATGAAAACATAAACAGACAAATGATGAAACAAAGAGCGGTGGGTGTTCCGTGGAGGCGCCATTGTACAGTAAATCAGATACAATACAGGCCAGTTTCCTCGGGGGTCAGTGATGCTGTGGAGTCCTCTGGAAAATGTTGCTCTTCTACCTAATGTTTAGCTTTTTTTCAAATAAACTATGAAATCGTATCCAAAGCACTTCAATAGCAAGGAAAGTTTTTGCTTTTGCTGCAATAAGAGTTTTATTGATCCTCACCTTGATGAAGACAACACCGATCCTCTAGAATCATTCGATGCTATGAAAGGAAAACCAGCACCCAACAAAATGTTTATAATAAATTGTAAAATATTTATAAGAACATTTCTTCCAAAAGAGCTGAAGGCAGGCAACCTCTTCAAGTGCTGCCCTTGTACCTTAGAGAAAGATTGTGATGCAACACTGTCGGGTTTGCAGAGTAAGTTGCTCTGGAAAATATGTTCTCATCTCTGTAACAGTGCAAAGCATAAAAAGCGGAAAAGTTCCAAAGACTCTTAAGTCATGCAAGTATAAAGTTAAGCTTAAAGTGAACCTCGATGGAGCTCAAAGTTGACCATCTTGCTGTTCATACAGATTAAAATATGCAGTTTATTCAGTGAATGAAGGAAGCTCAGCTTTGATGTTTAACAGTCGCCAAGTTCCCCCAGTCTTCCCCCTTTCCGTGTTATTTACCCCCTGCGCATTATTTCTTTTCAACTACATTTAAAGGCAAGTAATAATCAGTGCAGATTTACTACGGTAATTTTCTGCTTTTTTTACACACATAGAGGGCACACATTGCTGGGTTTTACTACAGTACTGTGCAAAAGTCTTAGGCACCTGTGGGGAAAATGCTATAAAGTGAGGATGGTTCCAGAAATAATACCATGAATACTTATTAATCAATAAACCTTCTAAAAAGTGCTGTAGACAAAAAAAACCTCCATCAGATCAATATTTGGTGGCACCACCCTTTGCCTTTAAAACAGCATCAATTCTCTTATGCAAACTTGCGTGCAGTTTAAGGTAGAGGTCGGTAGGTTCTTCCAAACATTTTGAGGAACTGGCCACAGTTCTTCTGCAGACTTTGACTGTATGTCCATCGCTTTTGGGCTATCGCCTGAATTCCCGGCCATGATAATACATAGGTTGAACACAGTAATAATTATGCAATAAATAAATACACGAGTATTTGCATTAATATAAGTATAGAAGCCAACTCACACACATCAGTACAGCATATGATCCTAATTCAAGTGATGGTGTGGAGGTTGAAGCACAAAGACCAAACAAAATTGCTCCACTAGTGTTGGCGCTCGGCTGCAAGGCCAGAGGAGGCCACACGTTGGTCGGCAGCACAACAGAAGGTGTGAAGAGCTATTTAAAGACAGGCAGCCAGACACTGGCTTTACACTTTATAGTAGAGCAGATCTAGAGAAGCCATTCAGTGGAAGCTGATGAGATTTACCAGACATTTCTGCCAGGTGACCATTTTCTCAGCGTTTTTTTCTGCAGGTCAGATGGATCTCTCTGACTCCTGCATGTCTGTAACTAACTGTGCTGTACTGTGGGTATTTTTGTACGTGAATCTGTATAAAATCAAGCAGGAGCAAAATACAGTGCAGGTGACTTTCCTCTGTACAGATAAAGTTACTCTGACCCCAGAGAAATCCATCTGCAGAAGGTTGTTTGGTGATGAAGGCTGGCTGCCGGACAGTAAGATTTCAGAAGGCTGAGCTTCAAACATGGACTCTGAGACATGGAAATGACTGACGTTTCATACGTATTCAACATCACTTTCCTGTCATCATAGCAATTTTACTCCCTTTCACTTTGATACAACAAGCGGTTTTAAAGTCCACACATTTTTTGCCCTTTGTCATCACCATTAGTCCATCGCAGGGCCATTGTGGTCTGGGGCCTCAAGATGGGAGGCAGAGGAAACCCTGCGTGAGATGCCAGTCTACGACAGGGCAATAACACATGCACACACACACACACACACACACACACACAGAGCAGTTCACTTGGAAGAAATTAAATATATCAGGCAAATATGGCAGAGCGTCAGACACTGTAACAAGCTGCATGTGACTCAACCAACTGACAATTTTAACTAGTACAATACCAGTAAACTGATTTTTTAATACAATATACAAATTGGCACATTATGGAGAAATTTAACAAATGTGCTGTACATAAAGTGTTTTGTTGGAGAACATGCAGAAGTTGCCAACAATGTTTTTTCAAAAGCTTTTGTTGTGTGTTTAGGATTTTCTACATATACAAATTGACGTGAAGACTGTATTTAAACTTTGCATCATCGTTTGCAGTGTGACTTTTGGTTACGTTTCATTCTGAAGCCAGATACCAGCATGAAAAAATGACTATAGGATGAAAGCTTTTGAAAAAATAAGTGCTAGATTATAACCACACCATATTGTCCCAACTAAACCACACGGTACTGAGTGGGTTAGTTTTGTCTGACCAACTTTGTGGAGCACAGCAAACTCAGATGTTGGGTCCGGTCGGGATTTTGGGGCAGCCAAAGGAGAGCATCTACACGCTGGGAAGCAGAAAGACGGGGCAAGTAGAACGTGACCCACCAGACCTGTGGGTTGCCCAGAGCCGCGTTCTCACTCGTACAGCTCAGCTGGGGTGGCATCTTTGCCAGCTGGCACTGAAGTGGGCACCGCGGGGCCTTCATTCAACAGAAATTTGACACGGGCACATGGAGAAGGACAAAGATGCTCAGCAACTCTCCAAACACCAGGGGCATTCTTCTGCCCCGTCTCTGGGCCCTGGTTTGACATGTGGGCAAATGAGCAGCCTGGCATGGTGGTACTGGTTTGGCAGAGGAATTGTGGGAATGGGTCGGTCGCTTCATTTGCTTCATCTCAGAGCAAATGAGCAGATACAGAGACCTGTGGGGTTAAAGAGGTTCATTTGACATGACTCCAGAACCCGACAGTTACTCCATTACCCCCGTCAGCAAAGATGCTCATCAGCGGCATCCAAAAAACACCTTTTTGCCCCCTGTGTCAAGCAGGAATGACATCACTCCTTTGTTCCCACTGAAATACCTGAGCGACATCAGAGCAGCTCCCAGCAACCATGCAGCCACCATCAGCAGTGAGGATCACACACATTTACAAGCAAAATTAAAAATGCATTTATACACCTGAGCAAACAAAAGTGACAGGGCACAGTAAGTTTGGTAATATAGTGGTAATTTTACCACACAATAAGGCCAACAGGCTATTCTGGGGTGAAAAAGAAAAGCCTCAGCTGAAGAACTGGTGATGGAAGAGACATTTCTACTGTCCGTTCCTTATAGCTTTAGCATTTAGTCTAATGAGGAAATTGCTGCTGCATGTCTTGCCAAACTCTGGGGAGCCCTGAGTGTTTTTACCGCAGTAATATGGATGAATAAGAGCCAGTGTAATAATTTTATTGCTGTTTTTGTGTTTTTATACATGGTATTTGAGCAGAGAAGTGAGCTCACGACTTGTTCACAATAGAATGGCCACCCTGCTCACTCGTGGGCTGGACAAAAGCCGTGTCTTCTCTCTCACCCAGACATGCTGTTTACCTGCGAAAGACAAACGCAACCCACGGCGGTGCTGACTTTACCCTGGTAAAGGGAGCAGCCAGTATCATCAATCTTGTTAATATCCCCCTGTTGGACAAACACTGGGGACACTGAGCTGCTTTTTACCTTCCGACTTACCCCCCCCCGGCGACAGAAGAAAGGAAACGGTGTGGACGTCCACCCTAAACAAACCAAACTGACCCCAGAGGACAAAAGACCCGGGCGAAACATCCCAACAAAATCAACAGAAACGGCAAGTTCGAACCGCCTCGGTTTTACTCGACTACCTTTGGACTGAGCTCACAGCACCGCACATGCACGCCGCCTGAGGGGATTTTTCCAGAATGTCTCTGAGGAGGAGATTATTTATAAATGACCTTCCATACAGTCACACTGCAGCTCAGGCTGCAGCCGAAAAGCCCCGCCATGACTCAGCACGGCAAGAACCAAAATGGTGTACTGATAGAAGGTTAATACATAACAATCAATACATTTCGAAAAACGAGTCAAACTGGGATTACAAATAAAAGTAAAATAACTAAAAGCAGCATCCAGATTTATTTATTGCAATATAACATCCAGATATGTGAGGGACAGGGAAAAGGTAGTCTCAGTCTCCACAGACAGATGGATGTGTTAAAAGGTTTTATTGACTGGTTCCAGATTTAGTCTAAGGTTTTGATTATGAAGCCTCTATAGCTGTACTGTGGTAAAAAGGGGGGAGATGTCAACTTTCACGATTACATTTTGAACATATGGAAGAATAGTTGCATATGCCTGCTGCCTATGGGTAACAACACATGTATTCATGCAGAAGTGGGAAATAAACCACGTTCCGTGTGAAGTCCTGTGATGAGCTGCACACTTCCTCTCTGTTACACAGTAAATGTACAGTACTGTGCAAAAGTGTTAGGTACCTGTGGGGAAAACGCTATAAAGCGAGGATGGTTCCAGAAATAATGCCATGAATACTTATTGATCAATAAACCTTCTAAAAAGTGCCGTAGACAAAAAAAAACCTCCATCAGATCAATATTTGGTGGGACCACCCTTTGCCTTTAAAACAGCATCAATTCTCTTATGCAAACTTGCATGCAGTTTGAGGTAGAGGTTGGTAGGTTCTTCCAAACATTTTGAGGAACTGGCCACAGTTCTTCTGCACACTTTGACTGTCTCTGCATGTCCTCCCAGACTGACTTGATCATGCTGAGATGAGGGCTCTGTGGGGACCAGACCATCTGTTGCTGAAGATAGTTGTGTATGACTGAGATTGGGTGTTTGAGGTCATTCTCAGGCTGCACAATGAATTTGGGACCAACCAGAAACCCCCCTGATGGTGGATAAGAATCTACCTGTACTTCTCAATAGACACTGAAGTTGCATGGCAGACACTTTTGCACAGTAAATGTAACTGCAGTTACAGTCGTGTAAAGTGGGGAAATGGATGCGATGAGGAAACTGGGTGGGCATGATGGGGAAGAAAGGAGAGGAGGATGTGGGGGAAACAGAAGGACTGGAACGCGGCAACACAGACACACCCTTTTCAACTATGAGGACACCAGTGGAGGACAGAACATTCTGGAGATGCTCGCTATTGGGGTTGCGAGGAGTCGATATCGACCTGACAGCACTTAACAACCTTTCAACCATGATGCGACCTGTTGGGAGCAGCGCTACAGGCAACAACACGATTATTTCAACTGAATTGGGTTATACAGTCATTTCTCACATCCCCCCTGACCTTTTGCCTTTTTCGTACTTCATTCGTCACCGCAGCAGCCCCCGTTCGCCGTGGTAATCGAATGTGCGAGAGTTAAAATGCGGATTTATGTGCTAATTTATACGACTGGTTCCAGCAGATCCACAGAATGTTTTTTTTTGTCCCCGTGACCTTATTGAATGATCTCCGATTCAGACAGAGGTTGGAAGGTCCAGTGAGCCGCTAATCCGACTCGTGCTCGAGCCGCTATTGAGTGCGATGTTGCAAAAGACAGCATATTGATTTATATGTAATATTCATGAACGCTTAAGTGCTTAAGGAATTTCAGGAAAGACTTGCCAGCGGTTGCGCTTAATGAAATAAGATGCTCCCCTACTTGTTTATCACACTTAAGCCAAAAGGAATAACTTAGTATTCGGCTGAAGTTAGATTGATCAGGCTGTTATCTGACGGTTCAAATGATGTTTTCACCGTTAACTCTTCCGGTGAAGTTATGCAAATGTGGCTCAACTTGCAGGGAGCACAAAGCCTTGGACACGGTTTGATCCCCGCGACACTTTTGGTCTTCCGCTCGGTCCGTCGTACTTTATTCCGGCGTCGGCCGGGAGCGAAAGGCTGAGACGCGGACGCTGTGCTTCTGTCCTCTTGTGGGAGGAAACAGAAATGTTTGAAACTCCGGCAGACAGAGCCATCCTCATTTCTGCAGCTAAAAGCGTGAGAATAACTGTCGGTTTATGGAAAAAAAAAACCCATGAACACACGCGCTTCATTTTTGTCCACATTGTGTTTGAGCTTGAAATGAGTTGATAATATTAAAAGTATTTCATAATATTTAGTGGAAATTAATGGCACAGTGGTTGTAGCTGTCACCTCACACCTGGGTTTGAACCCCAATCCTGCTGCAGGACCCTTGACCGCAATATTTACCCTGAATTGATACCCTGAACACTCTGTTGTGTAGGTGGTTACATCACTGTCAGTAGATCATCACTTTTCAGAGCCGATATGTTCAGACTCAGTTTTGTGCTGTTTGACACGTATGAAGAGGTTAACTCTACAAGCACGATGTTTGTGGGGATGTAGCTACCGCGATTCACCCCAGAAGGAGGGCACAGCACTGCGGTCATCTGGAGGCTACAGCAGGGGGTCATTTGGTCCCAGCATCATTCAATCATTCAGAACAGGGCCAGATCCAATAACTGCTCTTACCGGGGTTGACTCTGTCCCTATAACAGGCAGGGACCAGTATGACTCTCTTCTGAACAGAAGCAGATACACATACACATCTGTAATAACCAGCGATTATGATTATTGCCAAATTACCAAAGTAGAAACATATTAAGGCCACACAGATCAAGTACATTGCATAGCATACGTGAGCAAGGCAGCACCGCACAATCCAAATAAATTAGTTGACCGTATAACATTCAAATATAAAATACCTCGCTTTCCATGTTGGGGATGTAAGACAGTGAAGGCATTTAGAGCTTGGAGATAAGCACTGAGCGCTTTCTTTTGGGAAACATTTAGGCTGAAACGTGGGAAGCTATTTCAAAGCTTAGAACTTCGGAAGCCCAGGGGCATTGTAGGAGAAAGAACAATTTTGATATTGGTCCCAGAAGCGTTATTGACAAGTGACCCCTTAATGTAGCCCAAAGGAAATGTGGTTAGATGTCCTAACTGCACAGCCATGTTCGAAACAGCTGAAGATACACAGCTGATCGTCTCGAGGGAAAGATCACGGTATTGACACTGTGGGGGGCATTCGGCAGGGTTGCCTTTGAGCCATGTCCCCAAGGGGACGTTTCCATGGACCACTCTGCACGACTGCCTTCATAATTTTGTGTGCGCTTGGGTGTCCACTGTGGAGAACATCTAATACTCTGTCTGGAGGGTTGGATGAAGTGCAGGTTGCAGATGTTTTTTCCAGGTATCCTCATAATTCCGTTGCTTTGACACCAACTCTCCGTTTCTCCTATTTTAAACCACAAGATAATTTACTGGAGATGTTCAAGTTGACTATGGTGATGGAGAAATTTACAGTAGATCCCATCATGTCCAGACATTTAAAAGGGGATTGTTTGGAGCAATCTTAGAATATGAGAGGCCTACACTTATGTTTAAGTGACCAAAAAAAGCACAACAAAGTGGCGCATGATGTTGATTTACTTATTTGGAAATAGACTGAGAAAAACAAACTCAAGCACCTCGACTTCGCCTTGACCTCAACTGTGTGCAGATAGGAACACGACTCTTTCTCAAGTTTAACCAACATCCGATGTGATCAGAATTGCTTGAGGTCAATGGGAGGTCACTGTGCAAAGCTAAATAAATGAAGCTTCAAACAGAAGTTCTGCAGAGGAGCTCAAGGCTGATCCCAACCCTCCCCAGAAACTCACTGCCCTCCAGGGTCCCACCCTGTCACTTCTTGCCTTCTGTCAAGGATGTTCCGAGTAGCTTGACATCCTCACCCAAAGGCATGTAGACCTCCAAATGGGACAGGTATCCAAAAAGGAAAAACACCAAGTGTCCCCCGCCCACTGCTAAGTTTTTTCAGGCAGTGCAATCTTGGAGCTTCTTGGTGCTTTGCTGAGTTTGAACAACCGGATCCATTTTTTAAATCGCTTTGTTCCTTTAAACCTAGTTTGGTTCTGATCCTCACCAATAATTGTGTTACTTCACTCGCAAGAACCTCTTGACAGACGCAGCCAGCTAGTATGCAAGGTTCTCATGCACTTCTGTTGTGGACAGAGGATCACTGTTTCTTCTGAACAGTGTTTTTCTTCTTCTTCAACTTTAGCGGATTGCAGTCTGTTTCACTGCAAATGGTTCCCAATTAGCAAAATTCTTTGACATCCAGAAGCCACCAGAGGCTTACATCTTGTTTTTCTGACAGAAATAGGTCCAGTGTCAAGAAGATGAAGTAAGCAGAGATACTGCACTTTTTTTCAACTTCAAACAGAAGGCTCTTTAGAAAAAAATTGCATCAGTCTACACATCTTTGATCAAGGAGTCAGTAACGTGTGACAGAGCTGTCATTCGCGATGATCCTGACCAGGATAAAGTGGTTTACGACGATGGATGGGTGGATGGATGGTATTAATATGGCACGGTTTCTGTGACGTGGAGCCATCAGTTTTCAATTGGTTTTCAGTGCAATAAATTGACTTCAAAGTTACCCCCAGGTTAGCGGCGGTTGTTTCACACCTTTCGCCATGTTCTGCAGCCTAGAAAAGGTTAAGAATCTCTCACATGTATCATCCCACATGTTATCGGTTTACTGTTGCTGCTAATGGCAAAAACATAGTCCAGAGTCAAGCCCTTTCCAACATTAGCTATAGGACTATATAGCATAACAGTTTAATTTATATTGCCAACGTGTAACTCAACCATCCAATAATCAGATTAGCTTACAGTCTAAAACACTTCTTATCACTTCTTTTCTGCTTAAAGGAATAAATTATAAGAAACTGTCCGGTTAGCAAACGTCAGCTGTTTCTGAAAGAACACAGAAGTGGAACAGTGAAAATGTGGTGCAAAGTTAATGCAACATCTTCCGCCACAAAGATCAGCTTTTGAGAAACTGGATGAACTGATAGTTGAGGGTCTCTAACTTTCGCAGAACAGGTTCTTGCAGAGGCAGGAAGCCACCAGGTGTAGTGATGTCCTTACCTGCGCATCGCTGGACCTCTTCACCAGGCTGGTGGTCTCCGTGGGGGAGGTTGTGCTGGTGTGGGGGGGCTGACAGCCAACGGGGGTGGTCATGCTGCCAGAGGAGACAGGGGTGGAGTGGACTGAGCAGAAGGATTGGGGTCTGGGCATAAGGCGTGGTGATGCGGTGCTCTGAGTCATCTGACTCTGTGGGCCGCAGCGGAGGGACGGCTGCAGAGTCACCGATATACCCTCCCTTCCCCTCATCTGATCATCTGACGCCGCTGGTCAGTTGTTAGTTGGCAAAAATAAACTGTCATTATGAGATTTAGACCCTCGACTTGTTGTTTTTTTGAACTTTTTGGGCACATTTTGTTCAGGCTCAGTACAAAATTTACAGGGCAGTTCCTCAAAAAAACAATAAACCATCCAATAAATCAGTTACCCACATATACCTGCACACATATGAACATAAATACAGATGATACAAAAATGGTTGGCACAGTGTGTAGTTGTAGGATGTGCAAGTGGGCGTAGGTTTCATCCCCGTTCATTTTGTTACGATCCAGCAGAACGGGGGTGTGTGTGTTTCACCCTTTTCTTCTCCACAAATGACGGATTGGTTGTACAAAGTTGAGCACAGTGTATCTACACTGCCTTGGACAAAAGATGGTGACAAAACTAATAATCACTGTGCATCACATGCATCGGCTAAAGGAAATAAAAAAGAAGGAAACCACAACGAACAAAGCAACCAACCTCAGCGGAGCAGAAGGAAAAAATTCATATGTCCAAATGCTGCTGTAATGAATGTAAGCAGTTTAGCCTTTGATGGGATTAAACTTCCAGAAACTCTCAGCTTGTTCTCAAATGTTCCTGTTCAGCCAGACTTCTGACACTAGGTGACACTGTTTCAGCAAATCTGAAGGTCTCACTTCCAGGGCGACGCGTGTGATGTCTGCTGAATGTTAGACAGTGTCGCGGACAGGGCTGATTCCCTCTAAATTTTATGGTCCAACGGTGAAATTCTGCTCAAGTTATAGTGCCCTTCATCATGGCGCTTCCCCCTGAACTTCAGTACTTTTCAAATCCTTGTAAAGTTGCTTAATGGACATTTAAGTCATCTTGGAAAAAAGGTGTGAGATAAGTAAATGTTAAGAATAATAATACAGCCGGGTGGGGTTGTGTCTGTGGGTTTGAGCCGGTGTGGGGTTTGCATGTTCTCCCTGTGTCCTTGTGGATTTCTTCCTACAGTCCAAAGATGTGTGTTTTAGGTCAGTTAGTAACTTTAAATTGCAGGTAGTGCGTGTATGTGAGTGAATGAGTATATGTGTGTGCGATTTATTTCCCTACATCCGCTGCAGGTGTGTTCCACCTACCCTTCCAGGATACTCCCTGGATCACATAACCCTGCAATAGAAAATCATTTATTGCCAATGAATGAATCACTAGAATAATATACCTAATATTACATGAGCACAAACATTACATTACGACAGTGCAGCTTGTCACTGTGTGTTTGAGTCTCTGCTTCACATGTAGGAGATACATGCAGTGAGGGTAACTGAGTTTAGCCATTAATAACGTTTAACATCCAGAAGAATTTGCTAGATTGACACATGGCAGCCGCTTCACATTCCTAATGTGCTGCTGCATGTCCCGGTGTCCACAGCCTAGTGAGTTACATACCTGCCCCAGGGTTCCGCCTGATGTCTGCGGACGAGGGCTAGAAGTTTATTCTGGACAAAGAGATAAACAACCCCGTATATCAAAGTGAATTCATTATTTTTGTTTTGGGAAACGCAGAGGAAATGTAGAAAGGCAGACTGAGGCTGCTAGGAGACAACCATGTGAGGAACAGCAACAGTTATTTACAGCTCTGGAAGAATCTTTTAGCTGAAAACACAGAAAAAACCTCATCTGTAAGCCTGGGCTTTGGCAAAGAGGCCAAAAAAACCAAGTGGAAAATGGTGCAAAGGCAGAGAAAGATGAAATGAAAAGAAAAACAAAGCATTACGCATTGCGATGGGTTGGTTCTCTGTCGGGGGTGAAACCCTAACAGTCAGTTTCTTAATTGGAGAGAAAAGTTAAAATATAGGTGAGAAGAAACGTCATAGTCGGAAAAACGCCGGAAACACAACCCTGGTTGCTGGCTTTTTATGGAATGGGGTGGGCGAAGGGCGTGGGGGGTGATGATGTTAGTAAAAACACGGTACACAACACAATGTCTTGGCAGGTACATGTAGATTAGTCCATGTGGCAAATTAAAGAATATACAACCTGTCCTTGGCTTTCCAGACTATATGGAGATGGGGGATGTGTCTGGAAAAATTCTGGCAAATCAAAAATGTAATTTATCATTTGTAATATTTTTTACTATGGGACTGTATAGCACTGCACTATGTACTACACATCTACTACTTTTTTAACCTAATGAAATAGGTAATGAACATATAACGTGCCTAAAAAAATGAAATAAACTCAACTACAAGTCACAAGAGCACCAGCTGCGGCTTCACTGCCTTCATTATTTTATGCATTAATGAGAAGATTTTTTCCAAAAAAGCTGAAACCTGAAACATTATTTCAAACGTTATTATTATTATTATTATTATTATTATATTATTATTATTATATATTATTATTAAACATTATTAAACTATTTTCCCCGATATTGTGCTTAAAAAATAGTTTTACACCATATTTATTATTAAAGTTTTTTCTGAAATATTTTTGCAGTTCTCACAAAAATCTGACATCCGTAAAACCGGCGAACCAGAAAATTGAGGACGGGCTGTGTGTGTGTGTGTGTGTGTGTGTGTGTGTGTGATTCTGTCAGCATTACAGAGCTCCCTGCCAAAGGTACTCAGGTACAGTACGAGGAAGGGAAGGGGACACAGGGGTTAATTCCATTATGCAGGTGGTCAGTTTGCTTCCTGACTGAGGGTTTTCGAGAAGAATCCAGTTAATGTCTTACTGGAGGGTAAGGGGGTTAAGGGATGTAATGAGTGGCCAGGAGAAGTGAGAGATATGGGAGGCCATGCAGATAATGGACGCTGTATTAGGTTATGTTAATGTGGTTTAAGGGCTGGACAGAAGAGGACAGGTAGTGGAAGCGAGCAGGACAAGCTGACAGAATGGCCCATGGGACGCAGCAGTGCTGAGCCAGCTGCTCACTGGGAGGAGGGGAGGGGGACAGCCAGACTGTTTCCATGCTAATCAGAAAAAACACTAAAAACACTGCAGAAAGCACAGCTGAACAACAAGGGTTTGCGATCTCGAGGAGGATCCCACATTTGCTGAGGTGTGGGGATGAAATGACAGGGAGCCGTTCCTCACGTGGCACCGTTCATTTTACCAAATCGTGCTGTTGAGACAGTTTCTGGGACGACGTCACCATTGTCTGGTATCGGGTCCCCGTCGAAAAATACGTCGCCTAAATTACGGCGAAATACTAAAACAGATGCTTTCGTTTGCCAATCCATTCATTCAGTCGTTCGTTCGTCACCGATGATCCGTCTGCCTTTTGCAGGGTTGCAGAGGGTCAGGAGACGCGAGGATTCACCCTTATAAACTGTTACGCACTCTGATAATTCACCTCTAATTTTAGCCAAATTCCCTCCATCTTCCGCACTCGAATGCAGCCTGAGGAACTTATCCCGGGGGGGTTTGCTTCCTTCAAATTCCCTGCCTCTCTGTGACCCTTTTTTAATTCTTCCACCGGAGTAGCGGTACATCCAGGACCGATATGCCAGTCGCCTTTCAGCAGCTTTCCTCCAGTGAAAAAGGAAAAAGTTATTAGCGAAGGCTGAAAAATGAATCATTAACAAGCCGCGACGGGCCAGGAAAATGTCATCCCCTTCACTCGCCGGCTGAATATAATTCCAAAGCTAATTATTAATGCACCTTTTGTAAAATGGCCTGTAAAATAAGGACCCGCCACCCGACACCTGTTTCACATATCGATGATGAAACAGCAGCGAGAAGGGAGCTTATGAATAGATGCACGGAGAACTTCTGCGTGTCAGACGTGTTTCAGAGTGGCAAAAGTCCCCGTGTCACCGGGCTGTTATGATAGAATGGCCCATATGAGGACCTTGGAATATATTTGCATGTATTGTGACTTTTGTAAGATGCCATCAGCAGTAGGATGTTATGCTAATGACTTGGGGGGTTGTAAGAACAACCGAGACTTTGCTACCCCTCCCCATACCCAGATATGCACCTACAATCTGGTTGAGAATATTAAATTTTCTCTGATGAATACTGGTAACCTAGCAACTGAAGACTTAAACATTTTAGCAAAATATGTGTATGCAACAAACGTTTTTTAGCCTAACTGTCGGCATAATTTATAGGAATATAGGAATTATAGGCATTATAGGAATATAGGACTTATTTAGGTATTTGCTAGATTAAACATTTAATGAAGCGCAAAAGTTTTATTTTAACACAAATGCAGCATTATTTTATTTTCTATGAGCTTCACAATCTTGTCTGTAAGCTACTGTTATGTTATTGCCGTATTTTGCGCAGCATTTACCGACTGCTTAACGCTTTTAGCATTTTTGTTGCTGCATGAGAGGAACCGAAAGGTACGAGACACACGCGGTGGTTGACTTGGCCCCATAAACACTGCAAATATTTCCCCGTTGAGCTCACACACACCTGCCGCTTTACACACAAAAGGAAACTTCTTCATTTGTAGCGTCATACCAAGATCGACGCTTTGAAAACCGCCCTTTATTAATCACTAATGACTGAATTCAGTGTTTAACAAAAAAAAAAAAAAATCAGTGTTTCGCTTTAAGATATTATTGCTATTTATTGACTTTGCTCACATCTCCCTCCACCGCAACTTAGCAATATCCTCTTTGCCTGCTAAGCTGCTGATAGTCGATGGCCTATTTGAATAGCAGGGTACATTCATGGTACCCTGACCAAGGACTGGAACCTGTGCGCTTCAGTTAAAAGGTGAGGATGCCATTTGATGATGGGTCATTTCACATCATACAAACACCCTTTCTGCGGCAGAATTTTAACTATGAACATTAAAGCTTATAAACATACAAACTACCATGCAAATTTGTATCTAATATATAGATATAATATAACCCATCATACAAGCTGGCTGGTGTCGGTTATTTATCGCCACGTATGAACTTGGGCTAAATAGCCCTCATTCTTCGTCGCAGTGATTTCCTAAGCGATTGAGAATAACTGTAAACTCTCAGCTACTGTAAAAAAGTGACATTCCAGTTTGGAGGCAGATGCTGTGGAGGTCCAGGAAGGGGTTAAAGCCCCCCATGTCCCCATGGAGATTATGACTGGCCCCTCTTTAACCGCTGCCTTGACAGAGCTGTTCTATAGGAGCCATTCTGAGCGGGGAGCAGGGGGCGTTTCCGAGAAGGGGAGGGGGCGTGTCCCAGGACCACAGCCCTCTGCTATTGGCAGGTCCGTGTCACGTGATCCCTTTTGGAACTCTAATTCGTCCTGCTTTTTTTCCCTCCTTCTCCAGCTCTTCCTCCCCGTGCTGGTTTAGACGGGAATCTGACTGCAGGACAGAAGAAGAGCGAGAAATGGTGGAAGGTGCTACGCAAGGGAGAGGAAAGTGAAGGCAAGGAGGAAAATGGAGCCCAGGAGAAAGGCAAGTGAGTGGGATTTCTCTCTCTCTCTCTCTCTCTCTCTCTCTCTCTCTGTACCCATACTCTTCTGTGGGACCTGGCTACTGTGGCTTGCTCTGTGTGTGTGTGTGTGTGTGTGTGTGTGTGTAGTTATGCAAGTGTGCAGGACCCTGGGGCAGCTTTGTGTGCTCCTCATGCAGTAATGATGCCCCTTTTCAGCTCCTCATCACTAGTGAAGCACAGGGGACACCAGTGTGACACTTTCCCAGCCCCCCCACCCCACCCCCACCAAGGCTGTGGTCACAGAGCTGCCGGCGGATTGCAGTCGTTCGGCTTGTCACTTTGTCAACATCGGCAGTGTTTACAGGCCTCTGTGAGGAAAAGCACTTGCAGCCATTTGAGCCACTTTGGACACTTTGCCCACAGTGTTGGTGGGGTTGGGACCCACTGGGAAATAATGACAAAGGGGGTCAGGGACCTGTGATACAGATGGATGAGGGGTTTGAACTGGGAAATAAGGATTACAAGTTCGAGTCCCAGGGGATTCTGTTGCTTAACTTTTGATTGTTTTGGTGCAAAACTCTGCTACTTAAAAGGATAAAACTAATGCTGTGCTGTTCTGGACAAAACAATATTTTCATTTACCCAACACTATAATAAAGGCCAGTTTGGAAGTCTTAATGCACATATGGATTCCATAAACATATACATTTGGTAGATGTTGTTCTCCAAACTGAAGTACAACTTAAAAGTGCATCCCACACACACACACACACACACACGGTAATCAAAGCAGAACTTTTTTGTTTGGTTCCACTAGCTTCATAACACCGCATTTGTTCCTTTATCTGCCGTCTTTCCACATAATCGGCCCGTTCAGCTACATACGGTGATTTACCGTTTTATAAAGCTAGGTCATTTTTACTGCGGTAATTCAGGGTAAGTACTTTGATCAAGAGTGACACAGCAGGAAGTGGGATTTAAACTCACAAACTTCTCAAATTGCAGAGGTGGCAACACTAACCACCATGGACCTGCTTCCCCATTACAGTATTACCAGAGCTGCCATGATCTATAGATAGGAAAATAAGTATAGAAAAGTAGCAAGTCGTGAAGGACCAGGAAGGGTGTGTTTTGAGACCCTTGTTGGATGCTGGGGGGGGTCAGCAGTTGTGAAGGACAGAGGGAGCTCATTCTTGTTCAGGGGTACTACAGCAGTAGTGAGCAGTGGGGCTTCACGCCCACCCTTCAGATTCGTGAAGTGTGTGTCACTGTGATGAAGAGTGTGAGCTCAACGGTCTCATATCCAGGTAACACATGGAGTCGGGCGTAGGAACTCGACGCAACGTGTGAGTCTGGCCCACCTCTCAAATTACAAGCTGTCTCCACACTTTGCAGACATTTAGGCCCCTGACCTCCCCTCTTTGGGGGGGGGGGTGAGGAAAGGGTCACACACAGGTCTTCTGTCAGCCTCACGACCATTGATCCTATTTAGGGTTAGAGCTATTTAATGTCATATTGTCCTCCATGTCCTGTGTCCTTTGCCACTGAAAAGTGGATGCACCCACTTCATTCACACCGGTCCCACACACACACACACACACACACACACACACACACACACGTACCGCAGTGACCACATGGGATGTTTTTTGCTTCTATCACTTCCAGAGTTCCTCAGCATTCTTCAGGTCCCAGTCTGTAACAGGACCCGGAACCAGACTTACCGGTTTTACTCCGGTGAAGGCAAAAAGGCAGCTCCCCCAGAGCTCACCTGTTACAGTTGGACTGTTTCACCTGGGGGCTCCTCCATATGTTGAGTGTTCCCTCCAAACCTGCATTTGTCTACAGTTTCTGTTCATAGTTTTTTCTCAGCTCCCTTTGCGGTCCTGTACAGCTCCCTCTGAAACATCTCGCAGGCTGTGTTTTCTGAGTTGCCCTGCCCTGGTGAGCACTTCTTTGTACCCTGTTTTCCCTTCCTGATGCTGTTCAGACTCGTCTCTCTGGTAGCAAAGATAAATGAAGGTCGTGGGCTCTCAACCCTTTGCCCCCTGGTTCTTGGGGAGAATCAATCTAAAACTGAGTTTGGGAACTTGGTCATGTGGTGACCTGAACCAGTACGGTCAATAGATTCCTCGTACCAAAATTGAGCTCTTTTACCACATTCTAATAGTTTTGAACAGTGTGGTCACTGGAGCTCCTGTGAAAATAATTTGATATGAACTAATTTCTCTCATTTACGCGAAAACTCCAAAAGTCAGCGACTCGTACCACGAGGGACACCAGCAGGGACCCTCCCAGACTCAAACCTGCTGACTGCAGGTTCCTGGACATCAGTTTATTGGAAACACCTCTTTGCTACATCAAAAAATACGATTCAGTATGTAGCCGCAGTGAGTTTCTCAACGTGTGTGTGTGGCTTAACTGACACTTTTCTCCAAACTGGCTTACAATATCAGACTTAGGCATTGAGTTACAGTGATTTACCTGTTTTTACAGCAGTAATTTTTACTGTAACAATTCAGGGAAAGTTCTGTACCTTTGCTGAAGATATTACAGCAGGAGAGGAATTGTGAACCCACAAAGCAACCACAAAATATCAACAATAAAATAACAAGTCTTTAGATTAAAAGATATTTATATGCTTATAGACTAGAAAAACAAGAATTTAAGCCTAGAGTACCGTTAAATAAAAAGAAAATCCATTGTTCTTACCTCCACTCCAAACATAACCTTTAAAAAACAGCTCTGAGACGTGCAGCGGACAGAGAAAACAGTGCAGGGTTTGATTTTTAGCTTTGTTTGCTGTGACGGTGAATAAAGTGTACTCAGTCCACCTGAAGTAGACGCCTTTGGACTGTTGTTCAGTTGCTCCGAAAATTATTTTATTGTTTCCTAGGAACGAACTGCAATAAAGTTAAACCGCTTTCAAAAAATACACGAACAAACACGAGTGTACGGCACGGCGTACAGGAGCTATGCTCATGTGTGGTTTGTAGTTGACCTGAAAAAACCTTTTTTTGTAAGGCAACATATATTTATCACCACTTCATAAAACTGCAGAGGACAGCAAAAGGGACAACAGCCAGGACCCTCCAGGGACATGACCTTCAACCTTAATGGTCATGAATCCCGTTCCTTAACCGCTGTGCTACCTGTAGCCTGGCTCAGTTACTGCCTCACACCTGCTGGTTACACCATCGCTGGGGGGGCTGCCGGCCCCCGTGGCCCTCTGCTGCTTCACTTCCCCAGCCAGGTGTTTTCTACCTCCTTGTGGGCCGAGACAGTCTTACTACATTGGCCTTGAACCCACAGAAATAAATCTCCCCTCTGTAAAAGAGCACCAGCTGTTACCACTAATGTGGTCCTCAGCATCACCCAAACTGGATGTTCTGTGAGTCTACCCCCCTTGGCAACATCTGCCCCCTCAGCTTCCTCTTAAGCCATTGTTCCCGTTGCACAATTTAGCATCTGTGAAAAACATGTTGCTACAGTCACTTGGTTGGGGGATTCAGGGTTTGAGACCCTAATGCAGAATCAATCCAGAATGTGAGGGATCCAGGCTTGCCAAACTTCTCAGACTTCCAAAACACATCACTGTTTTCTTCCTTGTGTTCTGATCATGTGTAAAAATGAAGTGATCGGCAAAAGGCACCTCGTCTTCTCTCAGGTACTGGTGACTCTGCAGCCATTCAGCTGCATTTTGCGTGAACTGGTCAGTGTGTGTTGGGGCTCAGACCCGTGTCCATCTATCCAGAGTTATTGAAAATGGTGGATGAATAGATGGGGTTCCATGGCTTTTTTACTGTTATGAACGGTTATAATTTTACAGATATCCATTGATTCTACGTGATTTAAATACGCTGGAGCAGCTTCAGCAGTATTTTTGTGTGAAGGAGTTTCCACCCCGTTCCTTGAGTTTGTGTGTAAACATACTTGGACATTATCTCATCCGGTTCACACGTCTTTGTTTTCCAGCTGTCGGGGGTCGCTAAAGTGAAGTGTGTAGACCTACTTTTCCAGCATATTCTAGAATATTCTAGCAAGGACTGGCAGGACAAGTCTATTTTAATAGTAAGGTGACCCAGGAAAATGAGGGTTGCTGGAGCAGAGAGGTCATTCCAGAACCTTCTGTTTAGTCAAGGGCAGTAGAGGAAGTGTGCTAATAACGCAGGAGGCCTGCTCACCCCCAGCGGCCCACAGCTGCAGATCAGCCTGGCGCTGATTCGCTCAGATAGTTACCCCACGTAGAGCTAATTAACCTGGGAAAACCTCGGGAAGGTCCCGCCGGCGGTCCTCAAGTGTTCCACAGCGCCCATAAATCAAAACACGCATCTGCTTGACAATTCGTACCCATCCAGACCACAGTATGAAATATATGCCCTGATGTGGTGACCTGTATATAAATAAACACACAGGTACCCAAAGTCATCTGAGAACATCTCCATGACGAACCCTCGCCACAGCATCACAGGTGCGCTGAAGACCCTCTGCTGAGTGACATCTTGAAAAGTACTGCTTCTTTAAATGAGTCCCTAACAGAAAAACACCGTGAAACTGAGTCAAAACTGATCTTCCGCCTTCAGGACACAAGCCGGGTTAGAATCCGTTTACTGGATGACGGTGATGGTGCGGTGAAGGCAGTTAAACTGAGAAAGCAAATGCGAAATTGCAGTTTTTATGGGAGGAAAAAACTGATACATTTCGAAAATGTGTAAAGTTCACTCAGTAAAAACACCTCTTGTAATCCTCCTTATTTTCATTATTGTATAACTACTAAACACTTTGATGTGTGTGAGGCACAGTATGACAGCGGCGTACGTGCGCACGTGTCTGTGTGTGTGTGTGTGTGTGTGTGTGTGTGTGTGTGTGCGCGTGCGTGCGTGCGTGTGAGGAGAGTATGACAGCAGTGTTGAAAGATGTGTTGAAAACGTGCCGCCCGACTCTTTGGGCCCTTCTTATTATTGCCTGTGAGGGACCTGCAGCGACACAACAGCCACCCAGTTCGCTGGTGGCGTCGCCTCCCGTTCTTGTCCACAGTCACTGTCTCCACCTCCGTTTCACGTTGTGCTCCGTGATCCTCCTGTTCCATCTTCTCACCTCATCTCACTTTATCTACCGCATCTTTATTATTATTATCATTACTCTGCTGTATATCATTCATGAAAGGAAATGTCTGTAATATCGGTGCTATTGTTTACCTTCATTTTGATGGCTTTTGTTACTTTAGCAAACATGGGGGTGACTTTCTAAGCTGCTTTGGACAAAATAATCTCGTAAATGATGACAATAGATAATAATCCTGTAAGTAGAGTGAGGGTGTGGTGAAGGGGCCTCTGACTGATCTGAAGGGACTGGGAAAGCTCATGGTGGGAACGTGGCACCTTGCTTGAGGGCTACCTTCAGAAGGTGTGGTGGACGGTGTCCTCTTATCACACACTCCTCCTCTCCAGCTGCTGACCTGCTTTGATCTCCACTCTTTAGTGGCCACAAACAACCTCACTGTAAAGGTGCCATCACTCTGGGATGATAAAAGGTACTGAAAGGGTC
This sequence comes from Arapaima gigas, assembly GCA_900497675.1. NCBI lineage: Eukaryota > Metazoa > Chordata > Actinopteri > Osteoglossiformes > Osteoglossidae > Arapaima > Arapaima gigas. The sequence continues at coordinate 94,106 of UFQX01000322.1, read as the reverse complement.
CCGAACATAAATTATACCGGAAGGGACGAGCAAACAGATGGTACACACACACAGCAAAGGCTCGGAGCCAAAAGTGCAGTTTCAAGTCACGAGGGAATCTACTTTTGCACCAAGATAATAAACCTTCAGTAAATAAACTTTGCTGAATGGTCACTTGAAAAACAACAGAAAAACAAATGTAATAATTCAGCGGCACATGATATCTGGCTGACAGTAGTTTATCCTAAAGATCTGAAGATCTCGTTTCCCCCGTCTAACCCCGTTGAAGTTGCAGAAAATCTTGGCCATTTATTTATTAAAGTTCTTTTAAATTTAATTGTTTATCATTACACTGCATATGTAGATAACCACTGGTCCCTAAAATGGTGTGACAAGGATTTTTTTACCAAATCCGTCAAATATCTACCAATCCATTGTCAGCAGTCACTTGTAAATAAAACATACCAGGACAGCACTCACAGCTGAACCCATATTTATTACGAGATTAAACTGAAATGTAGAATTTTACATTTGACAATGAAGAAAGTGACAACTGGGAGGTGTGACATACTGTTAATATTAGATAAACGTTGGACAATAGGTTTAATCTTAACCGGTGGAGATTTACTGTAAATGTTAGTCACACAAAGCATTTTGCATTTCAGCACTTTCCCAGGATCAGGAAATATTACCTGCTGTGATATTTCCCTGGTAGCAACAGTAAGCAGGTGTTCTTTTTCTCATTTCTATCATCTCCTGTGCAATGCAGGGCCATGGTGGTCCAGAGCATATCCTGGAGGCTTAAGGCATGAGCCAGAATACACCCCGGATGGGACACCAGTCCTCACATTCACAGACACACACACTGAGGACAAATTAGAGATACCGGTTCTCCTGAAATACATCTTTGGGTTGTGGGAAGAAACCTGAGAAGAACAAACCAACACCTGAGCGCAGAAGGTGCGAGTGCCCAGCTCTACCAGCTGTGCCATCGTGCCGCCCCTGCCCACGGAATGTTCCTAGCCGAAACAGGGTGCCGAACCCCTGCGACTGTCCCTGACCCTCAGTGTGTCGGGGTGTTGATCCGCCCCTTTTATCCCCCCCCCCCCAGTTCCGGAGCCACATGCAGACGTGGTGCTTTGTTTCGCCCCGGCAGGGTCCTCTTGTTTTGAGCCTCCTTCGTTGTTCATCCCCTCCACCCCGAGGCTGTTTTACATGGAGGAGTAACCTCTCCATGTGGCTCGGGGCCCCTTTGAAGTCACCCCCCCCCCCCCCCCCCCCCCCCCCCCCCCCACCCCCCCCCCCCCC
>UFQX01000322.1:60833-92759 GCA_900497675.1 Arapaima gigas | reverse complement strand
TCCCCCCCCCCCCCCCCCCCCACACACAAACACACACACACAGCCTCGGCCCATGAGCACGCAGCGCTGCTCAAGATTGTCCCTTTCAGCGCTACTCAACCACGATATTGTTGGTCTTTTCAGGCTGACCGGGTGGCCCCGAGGTTTTCCCACTTGCTCAGAATGACCGTCACCCTTTCAGTCATCTGATGACTGTATGTCCTGAACACTCTGCTGCGTCATTTCGAACCGTAGCTGCGGGTCGTATTGCTGCCAAGCCGTACAACCAGTGTGTGCAGGTTTGTGTGACGTAAAGGCGTGTTTTTTTTTTTCCTAAATTTTGCTTTGACTGTGTAACATCCTTTCATATTTTGGGACAGAAAATGCTGATTTATGATTCACATTTCTTAATTATTTGAGGGTAAATAGCTTCTTTGTTCAATGGTACTAGAGCAAAAAACCGAGATTCAAAGCCAGGCCCGTTCAGGGCTTGGTGGCACCACTAACCACTGCGCCACCTGCTGCCCAAACAGCACATATATTACATATCACAAACACCTGCTGTTTGCTTTGTTGCAAATGAAAAGTAGTATCAGAAATGGGAAACGAGCAACTTATTGCCGAAGATACAGCACTGTGCAAAAGTGTTAGGCATGTAACTTGAATGTGTGTTGAGAAGTACAGGTAGATTCTTATCTACCATCAGGGAGGTTTCTGGTTGGTCCCAAATTCATTGTGCAGCCTGAGAATGACCTCAAACACCCAATCTCAGTCATACACAACTATCTTCAGCAACAGATGGTCTGGTCCCCACAGAGCCGTCATCTCAACATGATCAAGTCAGTCTGGGAGGACATGCAGAGACAGTCAAAGTGTGCAGAAGAACTGTGGCCAGTTCCTCAAAATGTTTGGAAGAACCTACCAACCTCTACCTCAAACTGCATGCAAGTTTGCATAAGAGAATTGATGCTGTTTTAAAGGCAAAGGGTGGTCCCACCAAATATTGATCTGATGGAGGTTTTTTTTGTCTACTGCACTTTTTAGAAGGTTTACTGATGAATAAGTATTCATGGTATTATTTCTGGAACCATCCTCGTTTTATAGCATTTTTCCCACAGGTGTCTAAGACTTTTGCACAGTACTGTATGTGAGATGTGTGAGATTGTGGCTTTATGACTGTGCGAGCACAGCAAACACATCCAGCGCCTCCAGCTCCTCTCTCATACAGCCTGCTGTAGAACTGCTCCCACCTCCACAAATGGGCGCCACTATGGCTCATGTTCATGCCATTACAATTTGTCTGCCCAATTTCACTTTTCCCCCTCTTTTGATACTGGTGGCCCCTTTTATTCTCAGAATGTGTTAATTTTTATGCCAATGCATGATAATAATCTGTATTTTATGTTTGAATGTTCCCAACTGTTGTATCCCGATGAGGGTTGAGGTGGTTCGGTGTCTATACCAGAATCATTGGTTACCAGGCTAAAATACAAATGTTACTACCAATTTTAGTTAAAGAAGGAAAATTATAGTCAGAAATGAGCTGCTGCTCAACAGGGCGGCACACTGATGCAGGGGGTAGTGCTGGTGTGTGTGTGTGTGTGTGTGTGTGTGTGTGTGTGTGTGTGTGTGTGAGAGAGAGAGAGAGACATCCCATCCAGGTTGTAACCAGCCTCACACCCTGTGTCTCCAGGCGAGACTCTGGTCCACCGGGGATCATGGGCAATGAATGAGTGAATATTAAGGCTTACATCTGCGGCTGCTGTCAGGTTTCACACCAGAAACAACTTCCTGCCTGGTTACGAATGAGTCCCGCTGCCCCATCACCTGTTCCGACAGCGAGTGAAGGGATGAAAGGGTTTGTCATGACCCCCGCTGCTGGACAAGGGACAGAAGTGAATGTGCTACAAGCAGCACCCTCAGTCTCGGGGGGCTTTGCGTGGGGTAAGTTTTACCCAGCAGGCTGCAGCAGGAAGCTGTTTTTGAAGTCTGATGCTTCCAAACACACCAGTTCTGTGCTGGATGTTTCCAGCTGACAGCGGACCTTCGTACTTGTTCCCTTCGGTTCCGGTGATGTTAAGTGGTGGCGGCAGCCGAGTGTCGTGGCAGCTGGAGGAAGCCAGCTCTCCTTACCGTGCCGTGGTTCACGCCACCCGAGGGTGTGACGGAGGTGACACTTGGGGTAACGGCTGTTTCCCATGCAGATAAACACTTGTCCCACTGCGAGGATCGAATGACAGTACAAATGAAGCACAAATATGATCTCGAGCAGCTGCAGCCTCCAGCCAGTTACTCATCTTAAGGTGTTTTAACTGAAAAGTCTGTTTGCATTCTGGTGTTTTGTGCATAACCTGGCTTTTGTTCCGCAAAGAAATTCCAGTGGGTTGCGTGGCAGATACAGCCGTCATTTTCTACCTAAAGGACCTGGGATCTGGTGCCACCTCCTACACCCTGAACTGATGCAGTAAAAATGACCTGGCTGTGTAAATCGGTGTATGCGGCTTAGTGCACAAACCTGACCTTCTGAGTCTCCTTAGACAAAGCCATCAGCTCAGTAAGAGTTAATATTCTGGGCAGCAGTGTGGATGTGACACATACATTTACATTAACACTTCAGCTCATGTGTGTAACTGATGGCTTCAGCTAATAATCTGTATCTCGTAACTTTAACAGGGGAATGTGGAACACATTAAAGACACCGACACTGAATAAAACTGCAGAAAATCTGCCACACTCTGAATATAATACATCTGAAAGGCCTGGTTTTGGTACAAAATCTCTTGTGTTTTCCAGTCAAATTCCAAGGAGGTCCAGTAAAGATCCAACCGTGCCGTGGATGTGGCCGGCAGTGGGACAGGGCGGGTGACCATCAGAAAGTGGAATTTAAACACCCACTGAGACAGAGGCACAGAGTACTAGTTTACAGCGGTAAAGTGCGTCGGTCACCGTCGGCAGCAGAAAACAAGCGGAGCACGACAACGTCTCGCTTATTACCGATTTATTCACACGCGTCTCAAACAAACGCATGAGGCCAACACACTGTGTTCTCCGCAGTGCTGTCACATCAGTCCTGTGACATCCGTGACACACCTTCTTCGGCGACAGCTCACCGACGCCAACAGTAACCCGCTGCAGTATGACAGGCACCAGCAGGAGGTTCAAATGTCCAAATCTGACACCTGTTACAATTTAATGACCGGTTCTGTGCTCTTTCACACCCTCAAACTAGACGCATAATTCAGTGGGGTAGCAAGTGACATATTTGCGTGGGTGTGAGTCACTCTGTTAGTTTGTGAGCTAATAGTGATGATAATGATATACAATGAGATGACAGTTTATTAGGAACACCTATCCAGTAGCATGTTTTGCCTCCGTTTGGCCTTCAGACCTGGGCTTTGATTCTACAAGATGCTGGATGTGTTTGTGCAGGAATGTTCCACCAGGTGGAAATGACTGTGCTGCATGGTTGATGGCTGCACAACCTTGCTGCCAACAGCCCTTTCCACCTCATTTCAAAGATGCTCAGTAGGGTTGAGACCTGGGGAGTACGGAGGCTACTGAACTAATAAAAATTCAGTCATGCTCCTAGAACCATTTGGTGACAATATGTGCCTGGTGACCTGGTGTGTTTTTATGCCGGTCATGTCCATCCGAGTGGGATAAACTGTAGCTGTGAAGGGAGGAACTTGGTCAGCAGTGATGTTCAGATACGCCGTGTCATTCCGATGTTTTTCAGTGGGTATCAGGAGTCCAAATGTGTGCCAGGAAAACATTCCTCACCCCATCACTCAAAAAGATCCTGGATTCATCTAACCAGGCAACTTTTTTCCACTCAGCAGACCGGTTTTGATGCTCCTGTGACCACTGGAGAGGTGCTTTCTTGTTCTTCACTGGACACAACCTGGTTGTAGCCCATTCGAGACAAAGCCCGATCAGTATTCTGAGATACCCTGAATATCAAGATTAAATTTGGCTGATTGTGTCCTGTCTCACCAGGACAAGGTAAGGCCTTTAACTGCTGCACCACCTGCTGTTGTCCAAAGTAACAACAATGAGTGTGTTTCTCTGGTCTGAAGGTTCTATTGGCAGCAGAGTGGTTTGTTAGCAAAGTGCTGCAGGGGCAGGTCAGGGAGGTAGTGAGGAGCCCAGTAGATGGGGAAGCAGGGGTCTGTGAAGAACAGACACACACACACACACACACACACACACACACACACAGAGCACAGTGGCAGCACCAGCCAGTTCTTCCCTTTAACTGCAAATAAACATGTGGCTCGAATTAATTTGCACTTTTTTATGTTCTCTAAAAGGTTCCAACATTTGAGGCTAGAGTCCTCACCTTGAAGTAGAATGTTTGAATCCCACCTGCTTTACCACCTTTCAGGCAGGTACTTACCTTGAATCGGTACCTCGATAACAGAAGAAAAAAAATTGAACATTTGTATGAAATGGGTGAAAAATTGTAAACCATTTGGGAGAAAAGCATCAAAGAAATAAATAAATGGGTCCAAAGTGTTGTGTGTGCGTGTGTGTGTATGAGTGTGTCTTTGAGTACACAGTGCAACAGGTGCCTTGCCCTCTCACACCACCACTAGCCCACCGAGACCCTTCCATTTGGCGAGTGCCGCTGCATTGACAGGTCTGGGGGGATGTCCTCCCCCCCGCCCCCCTCCCTTCATTAAGCCTGACCCCCTGCACTCTAAAGAAGCATCTGGGGGGGTATCAGAAGAGCCAGCCTTTGAAGCGTGTTTGTTTAATGGGGCAATTGGCTGGTGTGTGTAGCAGAGGGCGGAGCCAGTGCTGTGGCGCTGAATCAGACATGTTTGTTAAGGAGCGCTGGGGTCCGTTTGCGGCTTTTTTATGGGAGGGAGGTGAGCGAGATGTCCGACCCGGGCCACTTCCACTGTAAGTACCCTGCTGCATTGAGCTCCTCACTTCATATATTCCTTATTCTTAATGTGGAACGTGAACAAGAATTTATCCTTGAAGTGTGTGTATGTGTGTGTGGCTGCAATAGATTTAGATGTCTTTTCCTAGCCTGGAACCCAGTGATTCTGGGACACACTCTGAGCCACCATGACCCTGACCAGGATAAGGATAATGGGTGGATGGATGGATGGGTGGGTCTTTTCCTGTGTGGGAACCAGAATTATACTGTGTTCTTGTAAGAGCTTCACCGTGTGTTCAATACTCAGGAAACGCACAGCTCATCGTGGCTGGGCGAAAAAGCTTAATAGTCGGAGTCACGCTAGTCTTACATTCATATTACAGCCATAAGTGACTCTACAGACTCAGCAGCTCAGAGGGGAGCAACAGGTTGGTCAGAGTTTCTGCGAGGTGCATTTGAGCTGGATAACCTTTCAGTTTTTCTTTGTCCCGTTCACTTCAATTTAGCTGGAAAAACCCCATGATTTCACCTAAAAAAATGCCAAAATATGCGGGTGATTCACAACAAACTGAGCACTTCCATAAATGTGTTACGCAGTAACTATGGTGTGGACATGTAGTATATTGAGCATCTGAGAGATGAAGGAAAAAAGTGAAAATTACTTTGGTTTAGGCTGCATGTAAATATGATGCTCAGTCACCGAGTAATAAACGTATGAAAGTGTTTTTCGGTTGTTTTTCACCGGTATGGTATCATTGCTGCTTCTTTCTGAAAATTTACGAGTCACACAGATACTTTTCAAAACAATGTTTTATAGCGGTGTTTTGGCATAATGAAATATTGGCACAATGTCTTTTTATTCAATGGCTTAATGCCTCGGCTTAAATCCATCACACGCTACAGGACGGCCCTTTGATATACAGTACTGTGCAAACGTCTTAGACATGCAACTTCAGTGTCTGTTGAGAAGTACAGGTAGATTCTTATCCACCATCAGGGGGGTTTCTGGTTGGTCCCAAATTCATTCTGCAGCCTGAGAATGACCTCAAACACCCAATCTCAGTCATACACAACTATCTTCAGCAACAGATGGTCTGGTCCCCGCAGAGCCCTCATCTCAACATGATCAAGTCAGTCTGGGAGGACATGCAGAGACAGTCAAAGTGTGCAGAAGAACTGTGGCCAGTTCCTCAAAATGTTTGGAAGAACCTACCAACCTCTACCTTAAACTGCATGCAAGTTTGCATAAGAGAATTGATGCTGTTTTAAAGGCAAAGGGTGGTCCCACCAAATATTGATCTGACTGAGGTTTTTTTTTTGAGGTTTTTTTACTGCACTTTTTAGAAGGTTTATTGATCAATAAGTATTCGTGGCATTATTTCTGGAACCATCCTCGCTTTATAGCATTTTTCCCACAGGTGTCTAAGACTTTTGCACAGTACTGTATGTGACCTCTTAAGTGTCCAGAAAGGCAATGCTCTCCGCCCACACAGTCCTTGCACCTCAGAGAGGCCTGAGACTCCGCGGTCGCCATCCGTATCCCTGTTGCTCTCTTTGTGCCTCCGAGCTGGGAGGGAGGTGCCATCCGCAGGTGAGACCCGCCCAGGGTACAGATGTGGTGGCGTGGTGGTATCCTGCTGGCTGTCGGAGTGCCCTGTAGACAGTGGGAGTGGATCCTCCTTTCCACACAAGTCAGAAATCAGCCAAAATCCAGCTGCTCTCTCCAAAAAAACAGGATGAAGAGTTTATTGCAGCTACAGCTGGAGATAAAAGTCACAGATGATAATCCAGCCAAAATGTCAGACTTAGTGCCTTACAGCACCTCGGCCATGTGGGTGTGGGTTTAAATCCAGCTCAGTCTATGAGGGGTTTATATGTTCTCCCTGTGTCTGTGTGGATTTCCTCACACAGTCCAAAGATGTGTGTTTCATGTTAACTGGTCAGTGTGCATTGTTTGTGTGTGTTAAATGGCTCATTTGTGCAGATGGGCAGGTAGGTGTGTGTGGCATCTCTGTCACCCGCCACAGTTCCACCTTTCTGTTGGATAACATGACTTAGAAAGCACTTTGGTGCAGCACTATGAAGGCCTGAGCCCTGTGGGGATGAGAGGAAGTTTCCAGAAACAATTGGACTTCGTACTTAGCAGATGTTGGAATCCAGGTCCAAATCCCTGAGCGTCTTCTGCAGAATATAAACATGACTGTGATTTGGATTCTACTTTTGTCCTCCCTTTTACAGTCATAGTCCTTTGGATCAAACCCCTTTTTAACTGAGTGTTGAGCCAATACGTTCAGACAAGTGTGAATGCAGATTAATGTAACAGACTGTAGATAAAGACCAGACTTCTATCTCAGCTGCTGTTTAAGGGCATAATTTGACCATTTGCTTAAAGAAGAGGAGGGCTGCATCTTCTGACGGACCCCAGAGGACGTTCTCTCACGTGGCCATTGGTTAGAAACCCACTTTTTCCTTTCCATCGCAGAAGAACGATCGCAGTGGATCAGAGGGAACTGTTGGAGAAATGTGTCCGTGGTGTTCAGGGTAATGGATTTGTCTCATGGTGCAGAAGAACTACAGTGGAAGCATCTGCTGATGTTCACACACACCCAGGGGAAACCGTAGTAAAACGCTGATTTTTAATTGCCATCTGCCTGAGGGCCTATTCTGGAAACACAGGGTGAACCTTGGACGGAGTTCTAGTCCTTCACAGGGTGTTTACACACACACACACACACACACACACACACACACACACACACACTCTACAATTAGTACAATTAATTTAGAGTCATCACTGCATCTGAAACATGTCTTTGTGGGAGGAACCTCATTCAGACAAACCTGCAAACTCCAACAGTCTGATCTGGACTTCAGCCCACATCCTCTGTTCCTTCATATGTAACCTAAAGATGAAAAAATAATCATGTGCGACAGTCATAAGAACCCACTTCTTCGAATCAGGCAAGGCTCGGGGTGACGATCTCTCAGAGGCCTCCTGTGCCGTGTGTCTCACGTGTCTCCTGTGCCCAGGACCCACACCGCCTGTCTGAACATCGGCTGGACGGCAGCGCGAGGTGAAGCTGAGGATGGAGAAAGAGCAGAGAGTCGCCACGCCGTCCGCCAGCGGCACCGGAGCCCCCCACGGGGGTATGGCGGTACCTCACCTGTCCATCTACAGCAGGATCCCAGACCAGCAGGCTGTTCAGGTACATTTCACACCAACTTAGTCCTCTAGCAGCACTTGTGGTGCAAATAAGCTAATTTTCTGAAAATAAACAGGGACACACGATTACTAGTGTATTTGAGCAGTTTCATCCAGTATATATTTTACATTTTTTTATGGCTACACAGCAGATTTAAAATATATAACAACAATTTAGGTTACAAGGGTGAAGACTGATAGGAAGGTCTCTACTGTGTGGTCACACAGGGAAATGGGCTGAAGCAAACAGGGTGGGGCTCTACCGCCCCCATGTGGTCCTTTATGACAAACACACTTCACACTAATCGCAGCCTGAAAAAATGCATTTATGTGATTTCAGACTTTAATTATGTAAATGATGAGATTTTCCTTTAAAATTGTGCCTGAAACATACAGAAGAGTCTCATGTTGTCAGATGGCCAGATCTGTTGCCATAGCTTTCTTGCTAGATATATTTTTATTTTAAAATTTAAACACTGTCGCCTGTTGCTAATTCACTTGATGCTTAATTGAATCAGACCTTTTTTATTGTAGTTAATTTTATTTTCAGATAGGAGTGTGTGTGTGTGTGTGTGTGTGTGTGTGTGTGTGTGTGTGTGTGTGTGGTTTAATAAGCTCGGCTACCAGTTCAATGAACTATTAATAGGACTTTATTATTTTATAAAACAGTTGTAAAAAACAGGTACTTAAATACAATAAAAATAAATAGTAAGACAAAATCTGCCATACTAAAATTACAAGATAAATTAATAATAAAAATTAAGATAATAAGAAGTTACAACAATACATCAGCAAGAGGCTACAAAATAATATAAAGGGAGTAAAATAGTAAAATAAATGATGAGAGTGGAAGAAAGAGGCACTCGGATTATATATATATACAGCAGCCATTAACATGGACAATTTGAGCACTATGTACGCGCGCACACACACACACACACACACACACACACACACACACACACACACACACACACACACACACACACACACACACACACACACACACACACACTGCCCAGCAGCAGCACAAGAGGCTGGCTGTCAGTCCTCATAAAGACCTCACCTTCAGAAGAAGTGGGAGGGCCGAGCTGGAGTAATAAGGGAACAAAGAGCAGCCATTGGCTCTGAGGGTATGAGACGTCTTGGAGGCCTTTGCAGGACTGCGAGGTCTCTGACTCCTTTTCTCCTCCTCCGGGGGTCAGTCACACGGGCAGAAAAGATCGGCTGCTACACAATCAGATTCGCTCACCTCTCATAAAGTGGACGCCAAGGTGAAGGTTGCTTCCCAATCCACAGTTCTCCGTTGCTTCTTCTCCATATTCTCCAGTATTCTACACCTCTGGAAGACCCTCAACACCTAAGCTTGTAAGTGTGCTGTGTGAGCAGTGTGTATTGTGGCTATATGTGTATATGCATGTGACACTTTGGGAGAGTTGTGAATTTTATGGTGTTTGTAAAATAATAATTTCCGTTTTATTTGCAAGGATCATCCTTTATTTTCCTTAGAAACATAACACATATAGAAATGATGGTGGCTTTGACCAGCAGAGTTCATCTTCTTGCGTAGGGAGAAAGTTTGGTGAACTTTGTTTCTGGTGTAAAATGTCATGGGAATGGAAGCAGAGGGAGGAGGGAGGTTCTCCAAAGCTGGACAATAGAGGACCAAGAGGAAGAAGGTTGAGAGCAAAGTTTTACTTCACTGCTGAAAAGTGTCTCTGAAGGACTCAGGGCTTCGCCAAATCTCAGTAAGGTTCTTAAATTTAAACACCAAAATGTCACGAATACACAACATTGTTACCGCAGTGGGCAGCAGGTGCCATACAGGTAAAATCCGCCTCATTTCACTTGAAGGAACCAGGTTTGAATCCCCACTTGTGTTGTTGTAGATCAAGGTTCATACCCTGAACTGATACGTTAAAAATTAAATGAATAAATCACTGTAATTCGCTTAGAGCACAAACCTCCCATTCTAAGTCAGAAAAAATAATAAATAAACACTCGTAACCAGCATACACCTATAATGTTAATTTCCATACAGGAGAATAGTGTATATAATTTACATAATTTTTGACTTTAATAAAAACTTTTAAGTGGCTCCTCTGCATCAGGTCTGCGTGCACCTTATTATTATCGTTTATCCTACTTTAGATGCACATAAATAAAGTGATGATTTCAGCTTTAAATCTCCTGAACTGTAGTGAAAGAATTGGACATCTAGGTGGTGGTTCATCTCATGTCGGTGGTTTGGGGCCTGGCAGAGTTCACATGTCTGCCACTTTGGTTTGTCCAAATAAATAATGAAAACAGAGGAACGGAGCCGCTCTTACGGTCATAGCGGCACAGAATCTATCGCCTCTTGTCAGTTTAATGTGGTAAAACTGTGTTGCTTACATCTGCAGCTCTGTTGCGCCGGGGTTAAAGGTCATGTCAGTCGAGAGGACATCCCCTCGCCGGAGCTCTTTTGTGGCCCTGTGAATATGGGAACCCCCCTCCGTGTCGCTGGGCCTCTGAAAGTGCTGATGTCAGCAACTTTCGCGAAGGGCCCGGCATCACGCTGTCGTAACGCCTTCGGATGCAGAGCAAAGACGGCGCCCAACGTTAATAATACGCTCAAGTAGTAAGTGGGGCTTTTGAGGAACAGGCAGCCGACCTCAGAGGACCAGCGGTGTTGCTGTATGCGGCCGACCAAGAGGGTGGAGGTGGTGCTCGTGGGTCGGGGCGGGGGGGGTCCCTTTTTGTCCAGGCCCCCGCAGGGGAGTTTTTGTTCCTGGGGGTGAGGGAGCCGGGAGCTAATGTACCTCCTGACACTTCCGCTGACGGCCGGATGATTAATGACCCACAGAGAAGCAGAACAAAAGGCCTCTTACTTTTGTTTCGGTTACAGCTGACAGCCAGGAACTCGGATTCTTCTCAAGTTCCATTTCAGCTCATCTTCTCCCCGTTCACATTTGACCGTTATTTTAATATCTTTATTCCATTTGTAAAAAGGCTCTTGGTTTGGATACAGCTGACAGCCACATCCAACTGTTCAACACATCTTCAGTTCGTATATTTTGTTTACTAGTAACAGCATAAGTATTGGGGCAGTAAAAGTAAAACTGGATTTTAGTTACATGCTCACAAAAAAGTTTTACTCCAGGTCAAAAATGAATAGAAGGCTGTAAGACAGAATGTCAGCTATTTCTGCGGAGGGTTTTTATACAGGTTATATGATTTTCCAGCAACATATGATGGGTATCAATACAGAAGAATTTAGGTTAATACTCCTGCTCATTAATATCACATATTTGAATATTTAATTTTTTCATGAGTTAAATTTAATTAAGTTTAATGAATATTTCTTTTCAGTTCAAATAACTTGAACTGAAAACAACCAAACACTGTTGGCCTTCAGTGTTTTCAAACACAGAGAAAGAGTAGGCTGTGTTATATAGCTATAAAACACAGGATGATGAAAAAAGAACTGAACTCTGGAACTAAGAAAAAAAAGTGTTTCTAAAGATTGGTTTAGACTGATACTTAGTTACTGAGGACTACATTTATGAAAGGGTTCAATTCTGTGTATCGGGGGAGTTGCTGGAAGTTAGTTTTATAACCACAGGTAAATATTGCCCAATATTGTGAATATTGTCTTTTTATGTGCGGCTAAATGGCGGCATACAGTCTGATGCAAAACCGGTTTTACTGGCTTTCACACTCAAGGATTTGATGAAATTGTTCTTATTCTGCGTCGCGTGGAAGAACACTGGGTGTTTGTGTTTTAACATCAGTGTAAGACTAGAGCTTTGCTGTAACAGTAACATCGCTCTCATCACAGCCGACCAACACTGTACATAATGCCGTGTGTCAAAGCCATTCCTGTCGTTCCTCCTGTGTTTCTGGCACCGCTGACATGGCCCCCCTCTCCTCTCACCTGTCCCGCAGGTGATCCAGCAGGCCCTGCAACGACAGCCCGGCACGGCTGCGCAGTACCTGCAGCAGATGTACGCAGCCCAGCAGCAGCACCTCATGCTGCAGACGGCTGCTTTGCAGCAGCAGCAGCAGCTGAGCAGCGCGCAGCTCCACAGCCTGGCTGCTGTACAGCAGGTGAGCAGCTGCGCAGCCCTACGCTGCGCCCTCCTACTTCGCTTCGCTCGCTCAGCCCATTTGTGGAAAAGAAGGTGTAAAAAAACTGAAATGCACTGGGACGTGGGTTCGAATCTGGCGCGGTCTGTGTGGAGTTCGCATGAAGGCCGTGGCGAGCCTCTTCCGTACCTCCGTCCCTAAGTCTCACAACAGCGAAATTCTTTCTGCATGTTTTAGTTTTTAGCAAAGGACATTAGGGTTGTATCTGTTTATACAGTTTGGTAAAATTACGTGTATCGTAGTTTCTTCAGGCCCCGATTAGCCGCGCTTCCTTTCCGGAAAGTGATCCGCCCTCCGCTGACTGCATTAGTCTCCTGCAGTGTTACTTTCCTTAATGGTTCCTCAGATTTACGTCTCTCTGGGTCTCTGCGAGGCCCTCAACCTCGACCTCGGGCAAACGGTCCCTTTGAAATGCGAGACGGATTTAAAACTATTGATTTTTACGCCAAATGTCCTGTCAGATGGACGGAGGAGCGTGGCCTCGGATGTCAGTGTCTGATGTAAGATTTCACGTTTCGCCTTCCGAGGAGCCTTAAAAACACGGCGGGAGGAATGATGGGAAATCTGAACAGTCGAGCCTTTTCATTAGTGTTTAATATTATTTAATGATACTTCAGTGGGATATTTTCTGTCAGTACAGTACGGGTTTGCACACTGGTTAAGGATGGGGTTGGGGTTGGGTCCCCTCCCATAACTCAGATCTTGGTGTTAGCTGCTTCAGTAAATGTTTGACGGTTTAAATGGGTTAAACGGCATCAGTGAAGAGGTTATCAAGACTGAGTCGTGCACTTAAACGCTTTTTGAGAGTTTTTGTCAGCTGTGAACAAACGATAACTCACAAAAGCAGTTCAGCCTCAGAAGCTTCTCCTTTTCCCAGCAGTATGCAGTAGTGGCACTTACTGCTTACAACACTACCCATAATACCCCGGTGCTCTTTTCTGTTGACCAGATTCTCTGTGTGAGCTGCTCCTTCGGTAAAACACTAACTGTGGCACATGGTCTTTATTCATAATAATCCTCACAGCACCTTTTCATTTCCCAGGGTGCACTAAGTTACACTGCATTTCAGCTCACTCTGCTTCCCCACTGTTTTTTTTTAAACTTGTCCTCTTTATCAAAGAAATATATAGTGAACATCTTTTATCAACTGCTAAAATGCTAAACTGAATACTTAATAGTGTGCAGGTTCCACCCAGTATGAAAACAGTAAGGGGAGCAACAGCACTTCCGTGTTCCGCTCAGTCCTCAGTTTTGTACGTGTGTGAGATCCACAGCCGTGTGAAATACAAGTGGACGGAGGTCTCGGATCCGCACAAAATGGCTTTGTGACAGTGGTTAATGTCACATTCCAGGGACGGCCCTGTCCCTTTTGTTGTGTCATTGACGGCACGTCTTCAAAGAGAGCGGCACGTTGTCAGGGACCTTTACAAGTCCCTTTATTCTCCAGTTAAGGCCTCAAATGTGTTCTTATCGATCATTAATATGCTGGCACGTGAAGTTTTTTTCACATGCGTGACTTTTTAAAATTTTCAAATACAGATCTTGACAAATTTCCATGTCGCAGTTGTCTAACAAACCGAGGTAAATAACGCAGCGTGATGAAGTAGCAGTGTGATGTTCTGCCATATTCCTTGTTATGCATCATATTTTACACGGTTAGTTTCCATTTTTATGAGCACACAGAAACCCCGCGTTGCGCTGTTTGTGGTGTGTGGGCCGCAGTAAGTCAGGGAATCACAGTAGGACATTCATCAGCTTCCGCTGGTCAGGGGGACTGGATGTCAGACTGTGATGGACGGCAGGTCCACATGTCCCCAGGACTTACTCAGTTTACACCCGGCTCTCTGATGTGCCCAGTGCTCCTCTGTGAGTTATGTGCTGACCACATTCTGGTGCCTCTGCAGGGGTCAGTGACTCCTCCAAGGAGGAATCTGGACCCGCAACTGCGGGTCTTGTGGTTGCATGACACACAACAAGCCCCGAATGACAAATACCAAGACATACATATACTGAATGACAGCGTTTTGTTCCATATTCTCAGCACACGTGCAGACGGCGTGGAAGTTCCTCCTATATTTTCCGCAGGACGCGTATGTGCGCGTCAATTAATAAATTAAAAAATATTTTGTCGGAGCGTCTCGATGCAGGGATGGAACTGAACCAAAACGAACCTTTAAATAATAATAATACTAAAGAGTTTTTTTTTTTTTTTTTTTATCTGACGGGGCCAATTCAAGCCTCTTTATGTGGCGACAGTGATTAATGGCCTTTGTGTTTGACTCCAGACCCCTGTCTAACTTCTGTGCTCCACCCCCCCCCCCCATCACCCCCCACCTCAAAAAGGCCAGTATAGCAGTAGGAAGACAGACGTCTGGCAGGAACGGGACCACACATCACCCGGGTTCTTCCCAAACCACGGTGAGTCCGACGCCCGGCTTCCTGGCGGCTGCGTGAAGGAAAGTTTTGTTATGACATATATATAAAGGCTGAAGCTGACTAGCGTGATTCTTTTCAATTGCTGCCAGATGAACTTGGCCACCTCGCCTGCGGCCGCCCAGCTCATTAGCCGAGCCCAGGGCGTGAGCTCCGCCCCCGCGAGCATCACCCAGCAAGCGGTGCTCCTGGGTAACGCGTCAGGCCCCGCCCTCGCTGCCAGCCAGGCGCAGATGTACCTGCGTGCCCAGATGGTAAGACGGTGTTTTGTACCCTGTTCTGTACGCTGGCGGCCCAGAGGCCGGGGGAGGATGTCGGTGTAACACCTACAACGGCATTTATTTGTCCAGCGGACGCTTTTCCCCATCGAGAAACAAAAGCGCATTTGGCCAGTAAGCGAAGAATAACAGATGCCTGAAATCTGAACAAGTTCACTATGGATGGAAATTTAAGAGCCACAACTTGCAGCAAAATAAAAGTCAAGCTCCTTTTTATAGAAAGAGAAATTCCTCCCAACCAGCCGTTCTGGAGGGTTTTGCTGAACCTTGTAGCTGGGAAGATGTTCGACTGACACCAGAGCCAGCAGACAGCACAGCGGTTACGTTTGTCGCCTTCCGCTCTCAACACCCAAAATTTTACCCTGCTGTCGTACCCTGGATGAAGGTACTTACCTTGAACGTACAGAGTAAAGATTATACAGGTGTATAAATGAGTATATTACTCAAAGTCACTTCATGTGCAAACCTTGATGTTGCCAGTTGTTCTGGAGAAACGTGCCAGATAAATGAGCACCAACAAGCCAAAGCAGAAGCACACACGACTGAGGATTTAAACTTACCTCCTTGCCGCGCTCCTAATCCAAACTATCCAGGACTTTTATATATTATATAAAGACAAATATCTAAAAAATTCACTGAATAAATAGGCCTTCATGACAACGTTTGCTAATGTGTGAAGGGATTTTTGAAAAATCTTTCCTTGTGCCTTTTAGTAAATAATCTTTAATAATCCTAAATCTTTGCAGGTCATGAGGGGAAATATTTCTTCCTGAGCTCTTTGTATGTTTAGTGTTTTTTTTTTTTTTTTTTACCATTCAGTTTAATTTGTTCAGGCTTAAAATCACTAGCACTCAAGATGCAAAAAGTGCAGCAAATCTACGGGAAGAGCTTAAAAATGAGCGGTTTACACAACACTTCAAACCGTAAAACATGCGTTTGCAAAGAACATGCGGCTCCTTTTTTTGCAAGCGCAGCTGAAGCATCCACAGAAAACAAGAGCATGACTGGATACGCAGGTGTGTTTTCCTTTCGGTCACGTACATCCTGGCACCGCGTTTCTCGCTTAAACCACACACCTGTGGAGAGCGGCGACTGTGTGAAGAACGGTTTACTGCGACAGATATTTTTAAGGAAAATAAGCGGCGCTGGAGATGGACGTGCTCCTGTTTGCTGGCCAAGCTGCTCTCCCGCCCATGTTTTTTTCCTATCTGAGATGACAGCTGCTGTTATACAGGTGTGGGAATAATCCACCTTTCAAACTGCGGTTTCCAACATCTGCTCCCTGGCCCAAACACTGGTTTTCACTGAGTGCTTCATGTATGCTTTGAATTTCAGCCTGTTCGTGGGCATTTTGGAGCCCCTGCCAAGCATATGTAAAGACTTGGATCAGATATCACAGAACAAATGCTGCTGTGATTCACAACAAAATAAATAACTCCACTTCTTACACTACATATGTGTTTACATGATCATTCTTTCAGCTCAGCAGTTTTCTTCTTCAAGGCCACTCTGTGTTACATTTACATACTTGGTTGAGAACTAAGCGGAAAAGTTGATATGCAGACAAAACCATGTTCATCTCTTCATGCTTAGCTGGATTTTTCAAAGTAGATTCACCAAAGACGCAATATCAGAAGGATGAATGAGTGCAGATGTAACAGCTATGGAGATCCTGTCGAATATTATGGCAGGATTCATGGACCTGTTGCAAGAAGCTTTTGTCAAACTGATTGATCAAAACTCGTGGGAAGCACGTGCTGTCGGTGTGTGAGCTGCGTACTGCTTTTCCCCTTTGGGGAATCGAGTGTTTTAAGAGAAACATCACCGCAAACAGCCCTTCTCATCCAGCACCTCGACAATGCATCTCAAAGTCGTGTCTTAAGGACATTTAATTATAACCTGAAGGTTTTTGGTTCAAGTTCTGATATTTGTCCTTATTTTAGTATCCTTGAGCAAGGCATCCGGTTTGAATAGAGTTTGGCAAAAAAAAATCAAACACGTTCGCAAATTCATTTCTGTTTAACTCTTTATTGTGAACATGTATTATATTGATTACATATTGATCATTTTTAAGATGAAGAAAAAATGGTGAGATTTATTTTAAGGATTGGTTTAGACTACTGTTGTCCTCTTGCTCTGTTCACAGCTCATCTTGACCCCTGCGGCCACCGTGGCAGCTGTGCACCCAGAGCCCCCTGCACAGTCCTCCAGCCAGCCTCAATCTGCTGCCCAGGTACACACACACACACACACACACACACACACACACACACACACAGAGGCTGCAGGTGGCAGCTGATCACACCCAAGATGACTGAACTTAATAACATTTTCTGATATCCTGATCACTGATCAACTCCAGTTGTGAAATGATAACAAAACTTCCACCGAATGAAACCTGGATACAAAAAATACGGTTTCTACTTGCAGTTAACACACAAACTCTGTTGTTCGGGGTTCACTGTGTTTGCGTGGAGGTTCTCCACAAAGATAATAAAAAAGTTCACATAAACACCCCGGGTCGCTCTTTTGTGACCCCAAGCCTGAAGAGGTGATGTTACTACTAAACCTGTGTGATCGCAGTATCACTGAGCACCGATCCCACACCCGCTTTCACACAGCTGGTGACAAGTGTGCTCCACCAGGGGGTGTGAGAGCATCAACGCTGCGTGCATCCCTGATCACAACGCAGCACAGGGTGATTCAAACTGAACACTTTTATACATTTGTTACTTTTTTGCTTACTTTTAGTTGTACGACCCCGGAGGTTTACACTCACACACACAGTGTTTCTGCCCGCTGTGTCCATTCAGACCGTTGTACGGTACTTTACCCTAAATAACCAGTCTGGTACACGGGCAAATTTTGTTCAGTTACAATACCCTGCATAGTAAGTGAATCGCACAGGTGTGTCAATTTTACAATTCACTTTGCGTGAGAAGCGTCAAGGGCCTCTCTTCATACATAAGTTACACAGTCATATGAGAATGGCGGAGTCTGTAGGGAGCGGGAGGAGCTGAGGCCAAAAACTCCTCCCTCCCAGCAGATATGACACTGTTACATGTAGCTGAACACTAAACAAGGTTAACTGAGATCTTTGTCCCCTTTCTTGATTCAGGGTCAGAACCTTGCCATGCGCAGCCAGCAGGGGGCAGTTCCAGCCTCACCATCTCAGGTTCAGCTCCAGGCCCTGGGGCTCAAACATGCTTCTCTGGCTGGTCTGCCCACAACTCAGTGCCCTGGTGGGAAAGGCAGCTTTCCAGAAAGCTCTGCAGAGGGTGTGGGAAAGGCAGAGGGTGCCATCGAGCTGGCATCACACGCACCGGCTCCAAGTGGCAGTGTGACCGCTGGGGGCAGCCGGCCCCTCCTCGCACCAGGTAGGCCCCGGTTTTTCTTGAGCACCACGTACCACATCAACAGACAATACGATACAACACAGCATGGTGTAAATCACTGCAAAACACAGCCGTCTGCCCACAGCAGAAATAAAATCTGAAATTCCAGCAATAGCATTTTGTAAAATCTTTTAGGCTGGCAATACTCTGCACATGCCTAAAATTAAATTGAAGTAGAAGCTTTTTTTATTCAACTATTTCCTTATATTATATAAATTATTTCAGTTTCTCTCAATACATTTCAATGATTTTTTTAGCAAAAAATTTAAGTAGCCTTTTTGCTGGAAATAGTTTATTCCTATATTTCAGGAAATTGATTTCAGGCCTTGAAACTGAAACCCAGGACTAAAAGTTCTTATAGTGTGAATCTCTCTCTGTCACACACACACAAACGTGGACTTTCCCCTGTGACTGCAGAGTGGGTAAAAAGAGCAGCTGAAGATGGGGGCCAGGGGGCACAAGGGGGGTTGGGTTGCTGCCTCATTAGCTGGGCTTGGTGAGACGTACCGTACATGTGTCAGTCGCCCGTCTTCGATCTTTTGCCTACTGGCGCGAGACTGATCTTCAGCAAAGGAGGACCCCCTCCAAAACCTAGGCAACATGTCTTTATTTTGAGTCATTGTTGAGTACTGTTGATAGAGATCCTCCAGAAACTTCTAGCCTCCTCTGCTGTCCTTAGTGCTGAACGGAGTGTTTCCACTGTGATCGTGACTGAGTCCATCCAGGTTGCTGGTCGTCCACCTCGTTTCACACCATCTTCTCCAGTCTCCATCTCACAGTGGGCAAGTTCAGTCTTCACGTGACGTGTCCGTGATGTGTGTCATGACCTCAGTCTCTTCGCTGGTGCTTCCAAAAACATTTCGGCCCTAATTTGACCCAACATCCATGTGCTGGAGTTCCTGCTTTTCTTTGGTGCCTTATTTGAGGACCTTCCCTGGTTAAATTTGCACACAGGAAACACAAAGTTCAAAAGGATTTTCTAATCTGTTTTATCACTCAAGAGGAGCTGATGATCTTTTCTGCTGAGTTCATCCCTGTTACAGCTAATGTCAGCTAATGCTGTACTGACTGAATGAAAGTTTCATTTATGATCATTCTGACGCTCCTGTATGACTTGGTCCCGTTGAGATCTATAGTATTTACGCCAAATGTTTGTACAATAAGTGTAAGAAGCAAAACTTTGTTCCCTGAATGAGAGGGACGAAAGTTTCGTGATTTTATTTAGCGCTCCCCATAGGTATCTTTCAGAGACGGCCGTCACAGCTGAGAAAGCAGGGGGGTCCCACAAAGGCACCGTTGCCCTGTTACGCACACGCCGAGCATCCTCCTGTTGGCCTCCTGTACAGAGCGCCACCTGCAGGCCACTTAGACACAACATCCTGGTGCATCAGCTGGCACCACGCAGGGCTCCGGACCCCTGAGGATGCTGGGTGAACTGAATAATTCAAAGGAAAAGTGCTGGAGGAAATATTGTTGTTCATATTAACCATTAGTCATCAGACATCTTTATCCAA
Organism: Arapaima gigas; assembly: GCA_900497675.1. NCBI lineage: Eukaryota > Metazoa > Chordata > Actinopteri > Osteoglossiformes > Osteoglossidae > Arapaima > Arapaima gigas. The sequence goes on along the minus strand of UFQX01000322.1, from coordinate 72,942 downwards.
GGTGACTTATAATCAAGATAATTCACTTTACAGTGATTTTATAGTAAGGTGATCTTATTTTATAAATTCAGGGAAAGTACCTTGATCAAGGGCACTGCAGCAGGAAGGGGGATTGGAACCAAGAGCCTTTATAGTATAAGGCAACAGGTCCAAAATGTCCTCATTTTTAATATACAATATGCAAATGAAATTATTCTCCCACTGAATCTTTGAAGTAAATAAAATGCACCGTGTATTACCAGCCCGGGGTTCATTCATGCAACTGTAAGAACCGGAAGGCCTTGGGGTCGACGATTGTGACGCGTCGCCGGTCAAAGGGCCAGCAGCCTTATTGATGGCCCCGCTTTCCCCCAGTAGAGCCCGGGATTCATTAGGTTACGTCAAATTCATCTGGTGGGAAAGAGTAATGAGGGTCATTTAATCTTGGCACTTGGCTGCTAGGAAAAGGGCCTGAAGGGGCTGAAATGACAGAAGGATATTTCATCGCCCCCCTGGTGTTTCATAAGACAACCTTTGTTTACTGACTGTTGAGTCCATCAACACACACACACACACACACACACACACACACACACACACACACACACACACCCCATCCAGCAAGGGAACCTCTATGATGGCAGCTGCAATATGAACCTGCACCTCGCAAATAATAAATCTGAAATCCCTGACTGCGTCTTTCCTATTAAGGCCTCTAATGTAAGCACTTCTGTTCCAGATTAACAGAATTAAGAGACTCCTGACGGGATGGGGGGGGGGGGTCTCGCAGAGAAATACGCCACAGTAGTGGGGGGAACCTCAGGCACAGTGCTGATTTATTGAGCGAGACCCGTTTCCCGTCAAGGCATTTGCTCCTCATGAGGATCTCATTAGGGGAAGGTGGCCTCGGTGGGACAGAGGACCCGGCACCCTGGATGCCGTGGCAATTCAGCAGCCCACCCTTATCCTGTCCAGAGGCTGTTTGTTTGAAGAGCTCCTAAGCAGGAACAGACCCTACAAGGGATGGTCAAGCTCAGGTTGGGAGGGGGAAGTGCAGCGAGAGGGGGTTCTAGTGCCACCGGGATGCCCTTTTGCCTTTTGCATAGCCCAGATCTGTGCCATTTGAGTATTACTTTGCCCTGCTGCCTTATGATTGTATTACTGGAACATAAATGAAATAAATCCATCACGACTGACATTTGCCTTCCCAAATACATCTACACACTTTTAAGTGTTTAAGTCCAAAATTAGTGATTGAGCAAATGCGCAGGATTTGTCACATTTCAATACACAGCACTGCACTCAGAAGCACCTTAAAAGTGCAAATTTGATTTTTTTTTTTTTTACATTGCACAATTATGCCTGCCGTTATCTTATACATATGCAAAATAAAGGCCGAACCCAGAATAAATCCCCCTGAACTTTGCCTGAACTTCCCTTTTAAAGAAGCGGCTGATCGGCGAAAACGGCAAACGTTTGTCAACATTAATTTCCTTTTAGTGCCGAAACACAAAGAGAAAGTGTTTTCCGCAAGGAATAAATGGCTTTAACCTCCTTGATCAGTTGGCACGATGCTGACATGGATATGATCGGCACAGTAGGATAACTGTAAAGTTTTTACTTGAGATCCAGCTGGGAATTCCTGGACGTCAGTGGACGGTCCCTGGTGCCAAGGATTGAGTTTCACCCGAATCTGCTCCAGCGCAGCCAGCGGCAGCTGTCCTGTCCTTTTGTTCACTGTGTGCTGGGCATTTTTCATCCCCCTGGCAAAGCCCAGCAGTCTGTTTTACCCAGAGTGTCGACACTCAGAAGGGCTGCCGTGCTGATTTATACCACAACAGAGCGGTTCGCTTTTAATGGCTCGAACCCGGAGCCTCCTTGGGAGCTGGCTGCTGTTGGGCAGATTTGTGGTGACTGATCGGGGGGGCGTCGCTGCTCTGTTTGTTCAGGCGGCAGCTGCGGCTGTCTTCGCCGGTATGCTTTCCATTACAACATTCAATTATTGCGTCCAAAACTCAACGCAGCCTGGCCCTGAATTGTCTAAAAGTAATTATTCCGCTTCTTTCTACAACGTTCCCCTCTTTCCCTTGTAGCAGAAGAAGCCGATCACCTCCCACAGTGGCATTTCTCTCAAACCATGCTTTTTTTTCACCTTTTTTTTTAAAAATATAACTCCACTCCTCTTCTTGCCCTGAGTTCTTTGGCAGGTCCTCGGCAGCCACATCAAGCGCGACGCATATAGCTCAGGCACATGTACATTTAAAAGTCGTTTTCCACCGAGGAGGTGGTGAAACTGCGAGCCTCACATTATGGTGCCGCCGGCTGGGAAATGTCTCATTTTCCACCGCTGGGTTATCTAGAAATGGTAAAACTAACAGATCCAATTTAAGTCACAATGCTTAAAACACACTGTGTTAAAGGGACTGACAATAATCACCATGTGCGAGCAGAAGAGCGCGGTGATTTTTTTCTGCCGCACTGTTTGGGAATGACTGACGCCTCCTAAGTGATGACCGCAGCTGAGATGTTAGGCGGTTCTTCACTCAGTAAAGGCAGTGCTGAACTCCTAGGCCTGGGCCTGCATTGTGGGTGTTTATTTACTCTGCTCTACGTGCCACATGTATGCATTTACTCCCAGTGTGTCCTGCTGTGTCCATCAGCACTGCGCTCCTGTTACATCTCTCCGGGTGGCTGGGCTGCCTTCTGGGCTTCTGCACCCCTCTGGGGAAATGTCAGATTTGGGTGGAGATGCAAAAGAAACTTTGAAGCAGTTAATTTATATGTTATATCCTTTCCTAATGGATCACGAGAGCTTTGGTTTTGTACATTTTCCTAAAAAAACAAAACAAAATGGTTTTGGTATGAATTCATGCATTTATATTTACGTTTATTCATCTGGCATGTGGTTCTCTTCAAAGCAGCTTACAACTCAGGGTGAACCGATGTGCATTCCACTCCAGGAAAGGAGCTTTAGACACAGACCCTCATAGTGCTTTGTTGCAATTTAATGTTCTATGTAATGTTTAAAATAATGTTAGTTATAAGATCCATCCATCTATCCAGCTGGGACTGTCGACCTGCAGGCTTTATAAGCTTTTTGCAAGTCAGACCATCAGTGCCCTGAAGCAGAGGAGAGTAACAGAGCTGTTCAATGGAAGCGATTAGATTCCAGCTGGAGATCCTTTGACTGTCTTGTAGGCCACAACTGAAGTGTCGAACAATGTTAACAATTCCTGTTAACAATTCCAAGAAGCCATTGGAGGGAAATATACGGGGACGCTCTGCCAGTTCAAACTGAACTTTTGTGGTGGTGTTCTAGTTTAGCTGGAGAATGTCAAATGTCATAAACCCAGTAATATTTTCTCCATTTGCCCTTGGTTATTCTGACTTCATTTAACTTGATTGCAATTTCAAGTGCTGCAATACCCAGGGGACGCTTTGTGGGGTGGGGGAAAACAGACCCAGTGGCAGCCTGCTCTTTTTCCAGCGTACGCACAGATCCAGACCCAGCAGCCCCAGTTCGTAATGCAGCAGCAGCAGGCGCGGACCATGCCGGCCCTGACCCTTCAGCCTGCGGTGACCTCCCCACCGCCAGGCCAGCTCGGCCCCGTCCCTGTGCTCCCGAGGCCACCAGCGCCGGCCCCGCAGCAAACCATCTTCCATTCGGCTGTGGGCCCCCACGTTCTGGGCCAGATCGGTCAACCCCAGCTGCTGAAACCCGTTTGCCCTCCGAAAGCCCACCCTGTGCAGTTGGCGGCCATCAACCTCCAGATTCAGCCAGCGCCAGCCCCGGTACGAGCTCCCACAGACAGGCGCCTGTCACACAGCAAACACAAGTGATTTATTTAATGCACTGGATGCTAAATATAAACACCACTGTGTGTTACTCATACTGCAACTATCCACCATATATTAATTGTTCCAGTTACAGCTGAATAGTATTTGCCTTTTGTAATATACTGTTTGCTTTGCTTATTTTCATTGTTGGCTTAGGCTGCTCTTCTGACCCAAGACGGTGCCAACAGAGAGGAGCCAACTGCTCTGGTGGTCAGGGAATGCAGTCCAATGCCTGGTGTCCAGCCCACCGCTCTGCCCCCACTTCCCGCCTCTGCCACAGAGCAACACAAGCCTGATTCCAACAAGCCCGCCGCTCAAGCACAAGGTACCGTAGCTAACAGGATTGCCGCTGTTGCTGCTCTGTGAGTTATTTTGGGTAAGGAGGTTGTGAAATTTCAAAATGACTTGTGAAACAAAGCATGAGTTCAAAACCAACATTTCCTGCAAAACTATCTGAACAAAACAGTCGTTGTTGGATGAAATCCAAAGCATCCGATTTCTTATTGAATTCAGGATGTCTACTGTTTTTGCAGAGCAACCCTTAGGAATCACAATCAGTATCTTATGATGTTCTCCTTTTACACTTATGCTATAGGTTAGTGTATCGTGCTAAAAGGTAACAGATGCTGCACTAACATCAACCTAAGAGTTACTATGGGCTCTTTTCCTCATCGTAATAATAGCTCTATGTGCAGCAACAGCCCGAATTAGTTGACGGTGGTGAATTTTGCTGTGTTGTAATCTTCAGAACTGCTAGTCGATCCACACCAACCATCCCCTGAAGCTGTACAGTATCTCTCACACCTACATGTCTGTGCCCTACCTTGGCACTGGGGAAAAACTAGGGAAACTTTTTCATCATTTTAGCCTTTTCTGCAAAGTTTTGTATACAGTAGATAGAGCATTGTGATCCAGCAAGCCTTGTTTCACAGATTAACATATCAGTCAAATTTATTTTCTCACACTATGAAAAAAACAGTGTAAGCTGAGAGCACATGAATGAAAAAAAGTAGGACGAACGAATCCTTTGATGTTATAGAGAGAAAAATATTTATTCAAACATGACAGCAAGAAAATATGACTTAATTTACAGAAAGTTTATTGCCGAGGGATTTTCAGCCTTTTTGATAGGCAAGGTATGAACCACACTTGGTTAAAATCAATCCTGAACTCCTCGATTATGGAGACAAAAAAAGAATAAGATTTGCTTGAATGGGTTACTGTTGTCATTGCTGGATTGAACACAAATAAATCCTGGATTTTCAGTGATCCAAAAAAATCAGCGTGGAACCAGGCATTTTTTTTCTGCCTGACCAGCACATCAAAATTTGGCAGAAAATCTAAGCTCTGCTTGCAATTTCATGTAAAAAAAAAAAATTGAGGTCTGGGTCTCATCTTTTCATCATCAAAGTTATGGAAGAAAATTATGACCTGCAGAAGCATTTTGAACCAAACATAATAATCTGGCAGTGATCCATTCTGTATGTGTCCCCCTGAGGGTTTTTGTGATAGGATGAAAATGCCAGAAAAAGTTTGTCCATTTATTCTCTCTTTCCTGCCTAACAATTTACAATTCAGAATTATTAACAGTATCATAAACAGTTGAGAATTTCTGCCCAGTATAGTTTCCCGATTAAAAAAAAAAACTTTTATAACATGTTGTATTTGGAAAAAGTTTGCATTCCTGTGTTGAGATGTTCTCAGATGCAAGTTGTGCTTACAGTTATTGATACAGGTAGATACTATTCCATAGCTCAACCTGCTCTGAAATATCCAAGCAGGTAGAAATCCACAGCCTGGTTCAGCCTGCCATGAAAACATAAATCATTTTTGGCCATTCCCTTTCTTTCCATTCAATGCAAGAAAAGCTCATGAAAAAAATTGCTTTTGTCTTTGCCTCAGTCTCAGAATTATTAATTGAGAATCACATAAGAAACCTGTATACCCATCTAATGCATTAAAAAATGAAACTACTGAAAAATTTTGTTTTTTCCAAAACCAATGCATATAATTTAGAGAAGTTGTTGCGCATTCTTTGCATCATATTTAGTTTTTTAAAGCTAAAACTAATTTGAAAACCTTTTAGGTACATATTTAAAGGATCCTATTTATTATGTTGTGTTTTTTATCTCGCAGTTCAAAGTCTGAGGGTACACTTTTGAGAAGCTGCAGCCGGGTAAAAACAGTAAAGGAGACTGATTTTAAACTTTGGGTGTGAAGTTTGTTCTGGACAGAATGAAGCGCGGAGGAAGTGGCGAGCTGTGATTTGAGCTGGACGGTCTTTCTCATCCCCCGCGAGTCTGACAAGCGCGAGAGCAGCCCGACTCCACCAACCTATCACAGGGTCGCCTCGGGAAAAACTACCGTCCCTATTGGTCAGGACACGAGGAGGAGCAGGCCAATCGCCGCCGCGCGCCGTTCCCTGTTCAGCTCCCGCGTACAAAGCGCGTCAGTGTTGTGGTGCGGCGCGCGCGGCGGGGACCCGAGTTGAGGGAGCAGAAGCGCGGAGAAACTTTCTTTCGCCCTCACGTTCGGCCCCTTTTCCTGTTCTGGGGATTAATACATGAGGTGGGTGTTGTTGTTTGGCGTCGGGGAAGTTTGCGGCCTCCGTGCTGATTTTAAAGCTTCTCTGAACAGCCAAATGAGGAATAGTTGACGGGAGACGGTTGAGGGAAACAAAGGCGTGCGCGCGCGCGCGAGCGAGCCAGCGTCCGCCGCTGGTAACCATTGTGAGGACGACCCTCCGCTTCCAGGCGCCTGACCTTAAATAAGGTCGAGCAAACAGTCCGTTTAAATGGTTTCACTAGTGCGAAGTGGTCGTGGGCGGAGGAGGAGGAGGAGGGGAGACTAACTGGCGGTTTCGCGCAGAACAGCCGCTCGGGAAGCTGCAGAGTCTCGCGCCGCTTTCCCGCTGTGCTCGCGCGGCGGGTCCCCCTCTGCTCCGCACTTGTGGCGCTCAGCTGCGCATTGACTTGTTATTTTTTGTTTATTATTATCCCCCTCCCCCCCGCAGGTGTCGCTGAGCGGGGCAACGCGGGACCGGGCGCGTCCTCGCCTCCAGCCATGACCTCAGGCAGTGGAAGCAGCGCGCCCCCTGTGACCGGGAGCGCCCCTCATAATGCGGACAACAAACCCCCGCAAGCTGTGGTGAAGCCCCAGATCCTCACGCACGTCATCGAGGGCTTTGTCATCCAGGAGGGAGCACAACCCTTCCCCGTGAGTCCCACTGAAGTTACCTTGCAGGGCAGCAGATGGCGCAATGGTTAGTGGTCACACTGGGGTTCACACACCACCTCCCGCTGTGCTTCCCCCGAACCAGGTACTTGTACGTACGAGGTACGTATAAATAGCTGAATCACCGGAAGTTCAACTCCTAAATTACCCTTACAAATCACTGCCTCCTCGTGAACTAATGAATAAAAATAACCCGTTATTTATTTTGTCAAAAGTAATTTCTCCTCCTCTGTCGACCGTTTTGTTTATCTGCCTGGCTACGGTGGCAGCAGGTTAGAGGTTAGAGCTGCTGCCTCTCACTCAGATTCAGCCCTCACAGTGGTACCATTGATCAAGTACTTGAATTGCTCCAGTAAAAAAAAAAAAAATACGCAAACTGGTAAATTGTTATAAGCGGTTAATGTTGTGATTCGATCTGAAGTGTCAGCTAATCAAATGTAAATATATATTTGCAGTATATAAATGTCAGCTTTTTTCTGACACCGAAAGCCATCCCGCCGCAGGTGTGTCCCAGATGCTTAGACACGGCTTGTTGGCGTTACGTTCAGGGGAGGCGAGGCGACTCCGCTGTCACCAGAATGGAGTACCAGACACATTCAGGGCAAGAGTTACAGATCCACACGGGGGGGTAATGATATCAACCGGCCGGCTTAAACATGGCACACGGGTGAAGGCTGAGGCGCGGTGAGACGGAAGAACGGCCGACCGGGTTCGGAGCACCAGCAGCCGCACGTCGAGATGTTGTGCAGAGCGGCCGGGACCTCGTGTTGTCCCACCTCGCTCGGCGCGCACTTTGCCCTTTCTGTCAACATGGCAGGCGGCGTGACTGGAAAGATCTCGGGGCTGTGAGCGGCCGAGGGGAGGCGGCGGGGGGCGTGTGACTGCAGCGCTGCTTGGTTCGGGCAGCAGGGTGTGTTTCTCCCAGCTTTTGTGAAAGGAATATTGTGCTGCAGTCGAAAGCAATTTGGCAGCAAAAATGAGCTTCTTTGTAGCTTCCCAGACTCCCTTGGCAGTTCAAGGACAACTGCAGGGAATAATGAGGGATGTGGATATGATGCCATGGAGTCAGCAGGCATGTGGAGCAGCTTTTTTTTGGGGCTGCTCCTCATCATCCCGTGAAACGCGCTGTATCTACAGGACGGGGGGGGGGGGAGTGCGGTTGTGCTCCTTCAAGCTGAAGTGGATGGTTTGGACTGGAAGTGGCCCTTTGAGCAGCAGACAGTGTGACTTTGCTTGTGCGGTGTTTGCTGGAGACTGTTTTTCCACCGGCGATGCAGGACACATGGGTTGTTCTGCTTTCACCCTCCTGTCCAGTTGGTCTCTGCCCAGGTGTGCTCAAACTTCTGATCAGTACTGTACACACACTTCTCTGACTTGGGCTTCTGATTCAGGCTGTTTTTATGTACCTGCAAATCCAGCTGATGTTAATGACTTGAAGGATCGAGCTGTTTCTGGGAGCTCCCCTATGGTTCTCACTGGAAACCAGTGAGCAGCACAGATCCTCTTGACCTGTTGGAAGTGGGAGGAAGCGCAGGATCGGGGGCCACGGACAGTTAATCCGGCTAGTGGCAGGAACGTGTCGCGGGAAAGCTCCTCCGCCGTTTTCTTTTGGGTCTGGACCACGGTGGAACTTGGGAGGCTGTTGCATGGCCTCCTGTTGCCTTGTCAGATGTTTTCTTTTCTCAGATATCAAAATTGTCAGTTTTAAAAATGTCTGCTGCCCCTCTGCTAGAAATTACTTGGCTGATGCGTCTGCCCAAGGTAGATCGCAACGCGTGGACTGTCCCAGCACAGGGGCCGGACTGTAAACGCAGAGTCAGCTGGTTAGACACGAGCGTGAACTTGCAGCTGGAAAGAGCACGGTGGGCCAGACGGGAGGTTAAGACCACTGAGCAGAAGGTAAATGGCCCCGCAGTGACATGCGACGATTTGAGGGCTTCCTCAGGTGACAGGTTCTACAGCTGGGTTAGATGGAGACTAGATGGCCTGAGGCAGGGCACAAGTTTCATGGTGGCTGGCGGAGGTGGGGATCTACTGTAGGATGTGGTGGTGGTGATGGGAAGTGACTGCTGTGACTTCCTTTGTGCGAAAATCCCCCAGTTTTCTACTTCTATTTTCAGGATGTGCAGTGACGTGTTGGACTCACTAAATTTCTTCAGTGGAACTAAACAATCCACCAATCAGTGGCAGTTGGCTGGTCAAGCGAGGCATCGAGCCGAAACGCTCGTCAGATTCTTACGGACCTTCAGTTGAGTGCAGCTTGTAGGTTCACTTTGTTCACACAGGTTTCCTCCCACAGTCCAAGACTAACTTGGCCTGTGAGGGTCTCTGGTGACCCATCAAAGCTGCACCCTGGGACAGGTGGTTGTTGCAGAAATGTACCTTCAGTTACTTGGCTGACACTTCTGTCCAAAACTGATTGATTTTGCCAGATTTGCTTTAGTGCCTTTTTATTGAGGATGGTTTTTTATAGGTTGTCACCGGAGCAGTTTTCTCAAGCAGGATGGTACAGATGACAAACCCGCCCCCTTCACCACAGTGATGGTTGACCATGCTGGCTGTCCCCCAGGTGGAGCGACCGTCGCTGCTGATGGAGAACCTGACCAAGCAGAAGCCGCATTTGCTGCAGTCCGACGCAGAGAACGGGAAACCGACCGGCGCCCCCGATTGCGACATGGAGAACCTACAGCAAGGTAGGTGTGCGTGGTGGGGGTGTTTCCCACCACAATACGCTGTAGGAGCTCTGCGGTCACACGGCTCCCGCCGTGACCCCTCTGCCCCGGCTCTGTGTAGATCTGAAGGAGCGAGAAGATGAGCCGACGCTCACGTGCGAACTGTGCGGCCTGGTGGACTTCGCTTACAAATTCAAGAGGTCCAAACGCTTCTGCTCCACCCTGTGTGCGAAAAGGTGAGCGACTGAGCCGCAAGTCTCCTGCAGAAGTAGACCTCGGTCTCGGGGGGCGGGAGTGTCACCTGTGGGCCTCACTACAGTATTATTGTGCAGAGGGTGACGGGAGTGTGGAGTGTTGCATCGGTCTGCTGAGGGTCCTTCTTACCAGCAGCCGTCCGTCTCCATGACGACACGCAGAGACCTGTCAACAGTTAAGGCTGTTTATTAGTGTTTTGCTTTTGTGTCCAGCAAGTTTCCCTGCAGGGATCAAAGTCCTTCCCTGTCGCTGTGAATGAACACGCAGAACCCGTCAACGTCAGGTACCACACAGGAGCTGTAAAGGTGTTTCCCCGTTCAGGTACAACGTCGGCTGCACCAAGCGAATGGGCCTCTTCCACCCCAACAAGAACAAGCCGGAGAAGCACAAGAAGCGCCGACCGCGGAGCAGCAACGGCCAGAGCGGCGAGGACAGGAAGCAGGTAGTGGAGATGCGAGGCGGCGTTCGTACGCGATGCCTCAGCCGCCCGTTTCTCAACCGTGTGGGTCTTCCAGGTTCCCGCCGCCCCCCAGGCCTCCGCGGTGGGGAGCATGACGCCCTGCGTGCCGGCGCGCCGCCGCCGGGGAGGGTCCAGCCCGGGTTCGGACGCGTCCAGCTACGAGGAGCCCCCGTCGCCGCTGTCGGCCGCCAGGGGCCGGACGCAGGAACAGCACTTCCTCCCCAGTGACCCCACCCAGTGGAGCGTGCAGGAGGTGTTCAGCTTCATCTGCTCGCTGCCAGGTCAGTCTCAGTCCTGCTTTGAACAAAATGACCCCCCACGTCTGGTGGTTCCCCCCCCCCACTTTGTGTCTAGTTCTGCAGTGATGTTGACTATGAATTCGGTCTAATTGGACCGGAAAGAACGTCTGTGTTGAGGGTCCTGCTTGTGTGCGTCAGGCTGCCAGGAGATCGCAGAGGAGTTCCGCTCGCAGGAGATTGACGGCCAGGCGCTGCTGCTGCTCAAAGAAGACCACCTGATGAGCACCATGAACATCAAGCTGGGTCCTGCTCTCAAGCTCTACGCCCACATTAGTCTGCTGAAGGACTCGTAGCCCCGGGGGGGGATCAAACCCCTGGAGGGATGCCTTCGGCAGGGATGTGCTGCCCCCTGGAGGAAGGACACGGAGAGCCGCCGCTGTGCAAGTCCATCGCTGCACTTTGCTGGAGAAGCGAATGATGGAACTATAAATAGTAAAGCCATTTTTTAAAAATAAACATATGAAAATAGGATTTCCTATAATTGTAATATATTTTTACGGGACCTGGGTGTATGTGGCTGTACGACTGACAATAAAGCAGTTCGCCGCCAAACGCCAGGTGCTTCGTCTGCTGTTGTGGAGCTTCTGAGCCTGCAGGAAAACCCCAGCAGATCGAGCTGCACCTCTACTCTCGGGAACAAGTGGACTCACCTGGACCGGAATCTAAAGCGTCACCTTCGTCACTCGATCCAGAAGCCATTTTCTCCTTTTACTACATTCGCAGAGCAGAGAGACAACTAATCCTGGCAACCTGTAGGTCACATGTTCACATCCCTAAACACACCTGGTCAGGGTGGAAAATAGCAGCTGTCACCAACTGTTGATTCGTGCTTCTGCAAACTTGGTCCACAGCAGTTCTTCACCTGTCACTCCGAACCTCAGACTTAGAGCACGGCCTGTTCAGAAACAACAGCCACAGTCACAGCGCGACACAGACGCTCAGCCGCCGCTGCCCGGCAGGTGCTGAAAAGGACACGTTCCGTGAATCTTGACAACTTCTATCCTCTTACAAACCAAACCTGCCATCAGCACCAGGTGGACAGATGAGAAAAATGAGTCTTGGGTCAAAAGGTCAGGTAACATCAAGAGGGCCCTGAGGCCACCTGCTGGGACAGCTGTTAAACACCACACTTTTCCTGTCATTTGTGCTGCTAATGTTCACAAATACACATTTACATATAAACAAGTAAACGGCACCTTGTCTATCAGACACATAAAACATTTTTCAGGCTGGAAGCAGTTTGATGGCATCAACAGGACTGAGAGGCTTATTGTTACCAACTGATTACAACTGACGTGATGAATATAGACCCCCCATAAACTGCTCACCTGTAATCAGTCACCCGGGGGGGGGGGGGGGGGGGGGGGGGGGGT
>UFQX01000322.1:26650-60798 GCA_900497675.1 Arapaima gigas | reverse complement strand
GGGGGGGGGGGGGGGGGGGGGGGGGGGGGGGGGGGGGGGGTCCTGTGCTGTACAAACTTTCCACAGCAGCTGAACACAAAAACAAGTATCTCCGCTACTGCAGTTGCAGGTGGTTAGTGGCCAAATTGCTGGATTGTGGCGACTTTGAGCGGCAACTGGCTGCTCTGTTCCACAACAAAGTCCTGCACGGTTGCCACAAAAGCTGCTGTGTTCCTCAACTGTGGCCAAATGCACAAAAAAAACCCAAAGGAAAAACTTCCGCGTGGAAACGAAAAGGGCTGAACAAACACGACAATCGGGGAGCTGCTGCGGCTGCACGTCTACAGAATAAATACACACCACTAAGTACTGGACTTTTTTCTCTTTAATGTATTTACAAGCTTTGAATTTGTTTTAAGTCTGAGGACCGAAAAGCACTTTAGGTTCAGCAACCGTATGATAGTGTTTGTTTCGTTCTGAGTTGCTGCACGTTTCCGAGCCCCAGTAATGCATTGTTTCGCTGTCGTTTACTTCAATATTTTGTACAACACGCTGTTTCCAGAATGCATATTTTTTCCCGTGTGGAGGGTTATACGCGTTTCACAAAGAGCAGGTGTAAGCTGAGCAGCCGTTCCCCCCCGTTGCCCAGTGACGACCGCTGACCTCTCCTGCCCGCCCTCCCAAAAAAAAAAAAATTTAAAAAAATTCATTACATTTGTTACTAACCAATGAGTTTGGAATTCAGGGAGGCCGTCTGCTTCACAATTCTCAATATTCTAATTAATATCTCTATCGTCAAAGTCGCTCGTATTCTGAGCATCTGCAAAAGATGAAGTTCCTTACTTGCAGTCCTTAAAAAAATAATAAATTAAAGTTCAGAATCTATGCGCTTTTATCTTTGATGCATGAAAATTGTTTTTTTAAAGTCTTTTCTTAAAAAGTAACAAAAGAAAAAAGTTTTTTTTAAATTTTAAATGAAATATTCTCTATAAATAGACGCATATGGTGCTCCAAACGTTGCCGTCCGAACGCGAGTCTCTGCACGTCACAGAACTGTACCATGAGATTCAGAGCGATGGCCGACTCCTCCAATCTGTGCATGTTTTTGTTCTGGAGTTGCAGGCGCTGCTTTTCAATGATGACTGGAAAGGCTTCTGTATCCACGGCTCGACATGTCCCTTGTTTCCGCTTTCGTCAATTGTCCTCGGACTCCTCCTCGGCTTCTCTCAGCCAGGTGAAGAAGGCTGTGACGGACTTGAGGGCCACTCCTTTGCCCTCCTGCTCCGCAGGGTCTTTGCTAGCTTCCCACTTGTAGAAAGCGTCTTCCGAAATGACGTCCTCATCATACAGACAGTCAAAGAACATCCGGAGTAAATCTGAGAGAGCATGGGGGGGGGGGGGGAAAGAGAAAGAAAGAGCAAGACAGAGTGTGAGAGAGCGAGGAGGGGAGAGTGTGNGGGGGGGGGGGGGGGGGGGTAAGAGAAAGAAAGAGCAAGACAGAGTGTGAGAGAGCGAGGAGGGGAGAGTGTGTGTGTGTGTGTTACAGGTTTCTATGCAATGTGAAACAGGTCATTTAACTGAAAAAACAAGGAGGCGCATGTGAGAAAACCGCGTGTTAAACCTGCATGCAGTAATAAAGGATGAAACACTTACTGGGAGGTTGATCCAGTTTAACTATCAATGCTTGAAGTGCATAAAGTGCTTGTAATTGCCGCTCGGTATCTGAGTTAAGGTACTTGACTAACACAGGCAGTCTCCTCTGGATAGTAGTGGTGTCCACTTTGCAGGAGGTGCTTTCACCTGCACAAGACAGGAGTGAGCGTCAGCAAAGGCACGTGCTCTATCACACCGGGACCCCCCCACCACACACGCACTCCACACGGTGCACACGTGCTGCAACACGGAAGCTGCCGGCATCATTTAGGCTCAAACACAGCAACTGTTGCTTCTTCCTGCCCTTCTGACAGATGAAATAAACACCTGCTGGTTTTGTGCTCCCAGTGCTGACTGACCAGCTGTGTCTGCAGGAGTAGGTGCTTCAACGGAGAAAGTGAAACAAGCTCATTTTCTCCCCTGGGTTTGGGGTTGTGGAGCAGAAAATGTCCCTCATACGACCAAGTGCTGCTCTGAACCCCCAGCCTCGTGATGTCGGCCACGAGCTCTTTTAGCCGCCAGGTTATTCGACTACAGCGAACGAAGAAGCCCTTCTGAGGGTCCTTCTTACCAACAGCCGTCCGCCTCCTGTTTAACCTTCCTGTAACTGTTAGCTCCTTTAAATTTTTATCACTTTACTGCACCTGATAACTGTCTTCTGTTGTTCACTGCTTATTTGTTTGTTTATTTATTTAGCACCTTCTGTTGTGTTTCCACCTTTCAAGCTGCCCTGTGAGTTAATGCCCCTGCAGGGACCATTAACGTTACATCCGGTCTGGACTCGACGTGATGCATGTTCCCAGGTAGAAAAAGCAACGTAAATTGCAACAAATGGCGGCAAGTGAACGATTTACAGACAGAGCAGCTGCGTGGACAAACTCACCTTTTACCGCAGCTTTGCACACCGCAGTCATTAAAGCTCTAAGGAATGGAGGTGAACTCATCTGAGATTCATCTAAATTGGCCTGGGAGAGAAGAAAATGAGGCGGAAATTGGTGAATGATTCTCTGCGGGACTAAACGTCCCTGCCACTTGTGGAGCCTCGCCGGCAGGACGCACCTCTACCCAGTCGAAGATCTGTTCATCTCCTGCCACGTCTTCGATGAGCAGCTTCTCCAGTTGCTGGGTCAGCTCCTCGGACGAAAGCTCCTTCTTCGAATGCACTTCAGTGGGACTCGAACAATCCGAAAGTGTGAACTCAAGTTTCTGGAGGAGAAGAAGCGAGGAGGAGATTTAAAAAGTCTTGTTTACTGGAGGCCGGGATGGGTGGGGTGGGGTGAGGTGGGGGGAGCAGCGAACTTCCACTGCTCACCTGTTCAGAGATGAAAGACGACACGTCTTCCCCTTCAGATAGCAGGTCAGCCCACCTGAGGCCAGAGTCCCTCCATAAGGCCCCCACCTTCTTATGGCTCTGAGATGGGGAGAAAGGCCAACGTTGCCCAGCAACAGAAAACAGGGGACTTGAGAAAACAACCACCACATTCTCAAATCTTCCGACAACACATCCAGCCACGTACCCGCCACAGACACCCGGCCAACACATCTTCAATGTGCAAGAGCAGGAAAAGATAAATCACTTACCATTTGTTTGCATAGTAGGTGCAGTATTTCTGAAAATAATATCCCAGCTCTTCCCACAGGAAGTAAATGTTTGCTAAATTCACTGCAAGAGAACAGGGAAAAACGTGTTAAATCTACTGTGCCGTCCGTCTGCTTAAAAGACCAGCGGAAAAGTTTCCAGCAAATCAAACGAGCAGCCGGGCAGCTACACTCACGTAAACAATTCCCTTAAGGAAATCGATCCTTCGCGGACAATGGGGTTGAGCAGCTCAGCCAGGTACAGCCAGATGTGGGGGATGTCGATCGCCATGTCGTCCGCCACCTCCAGGATTTCGGCAAACCTGCAGGCCGGGAAGAAGAGCAGCTTCACCCGGGTTTTACCCCACCCGTGACAAAGGCGTAACGAAGCTCGTGCTTTGACAGATTTACAGCATGAGTGCGTTTAAAGGGACAACCAGGCCTCACCCTCTGAAGAACTGGGCCTTGGGGAGGATCCCCGCTTGTACCAGCTGGAAGAAGAGCTGCCCCACGTGGTCTCGCGTGATGTGGCTGCGCTCCAGTGTAGACTCCACACCTATCCGCACAAACACCTGCAGCTGGGGGCCCTGGTCGAGCTCCTCTACGCACTGCGAGGCCTCCTGCTCACACACACGGCACACAGAGACATTCGTAAACACCCACGCGCATCCAAAACGCGGCACACATCAATCACAGTGCAGCCGTGAAGTGTGCAGCAGACTCCGCTCGCTGCTCCCATGATAATTGTGTGGCTGCCACAGTGTATCTCCCTGTGAAAACGTGGGCTGGTTTTAACCCATAGTAGGAAAATAAAGTTGCTACGCAGAAATACAGCATGTTGAGTAAGTGTGAGCAAAGGCATTTGCAGGATCCGTGTGGTTCATTCAGGGCACCAGTGGGGTGCACTGACACAGAGTACCTTGTAATCGTTGATGTGCAGGAACTCGTCAATAATGGAACGGCATCTTCTCTCCATGTCCTCTTCAGAGAGGAGCACCTTGTCCTGAGGAGCCTCTGGTTTTCCTGCAGCAGATGACGGAGAAATCAGTATAAAAGCTCCAAAGAGAACAGGGGAGGGCTGCAGACTCGCTGACAGATGAGCAACAGTCCCTGCAGTTTGGACTCTGACGGGAACCTACCTGGTTCCCTGGCTCTGCTGCTGTCGACCTCAGCCTTCTCCCCAGCAGGGGTGGGCTGCTTAGGGACAGCGGCTGGCTCCCTGCCCGGGTCCTCAGGGGCCTGGCTCTCAGGTGTCTCCCTCGGGCCACTGCTGCCCCGAGTGAAGGCTCCTGGGCGTAAGGGCACGCTGCTGGCCGGCTTGTCGTTCCGCTCACGTCCTGGACCTCGGCTGCTGGCAGGGGATCAATCACATTTGTTCAAAGGCTTTTAGCTGGAGTCAAGAAAACAAACCTTAAAGCTAATTTTAGAGAGATTAAAGAAATTTGGGTTTTTAACAAAGGTCAAGTGCATCACAACTGTTACCTGCTGAGGCCTCTCCTAGAGTCCAGGTCAGAGGACATGGATGATGGAGCACTGGACTGGGACACAGAAGACTGAAGCAGAGAGTAACGGTTTAGGCTGCTGGCACCGATGCGTGACGAATCTGATGAGGGAAAGACACCATTTGTCACATTTGAGAAATAAACGAATTTGCAACAGCTCTCACCACAGAAGGTCTATGTATGTTAGCATCGGTGCTAACAGCTCTAAAAGTGAGACACCCAACCTCCTCACCTGTCTCACTGGCCTTAGCCCCAGCACCGCCGCTGCTGCCCTTCACCCAGCTGAGCTGAGCTCGCGGCCCCAGTTGGATCTTGTCATCTATTGTTGGCTACAGTGGGTGAAGGGAGGAAAGGGAAAAGAACAAAACAAAACTTTAACAAAAATTATTTTTGATAAGAACATATCATTTGATCCCATACCAGTGTATTTCCTGAACAGCTGTAGGAGTTGCAGCTGTGCTTTGTAGCACCCTGCCATTTACTGGTCAATGCTACCAGCTAGATATTTAAAGCCCATCATTATTTCACCCCATTTTAAAAACCATCATACAACATCTTTCGAAGTTAAAGCCACACTGAACAATGGGCCTGGCAGAGTCGCTGTACCAATGCATCAACAGCAGGTGGCGCTGTGAAGCTGAAATTGCAGAAATTATATTTGGTTCAATAAAACTAGATTGAATATCTTTGATGTCAGAACAGACAGAAGCCAACAAGATGTTAACATGATTTAAAAGGATTATTTACAGGGTTAGTAAATTTGCTTCCACTGATCATGTGAGGAGCTCTAACTGGTAGGTATAGACGGTTCCTATTCTGCTACAACAAAGCAAAATGTTTTAAAATCTGATCACACGGCAAAATGGCTTTTTTCCCCTAGCAAGGGCCATGTCATCGTCACTTTGAAGTCAGCCCACAACACGGAGAACGATGTGCTTAATACATTAGAGCTTTCTTATCAACAACAACCACAAAGTCTTCAGGGTTTTGTTATGTCTAAACACATTAAATTATTAAAGCAAATCTATATTCAATTGGAAACCAACATCATGCAGTCAAAATGAGGCAACTGACTGAAAACTGCCCTGATCGTCCTGGTTGTACCTTGGAGATCTTGGGGATCTTGGTGGGGTCTATAGCTCTGCTGTTCTTGCTTACAGGCACAGTGTTCCAGGTGTCATCTCTCTGGGGCACTGCAGAGCAAACAGACTGTCACACTAAGACAAGGAGTCAAAGGGAATGAAGGGCTGTCAGAACTTCCTTCTCCACGATGGCCAACGCAAACAAACAGACAAGGTCCACAAACACAGGAGGATCTGCCCTGCTGTAAGCTGTCAAGAGAATTAACCCCCTTACCTGGTCTCCTCTTGTCCTTGGACAGCAGCTGCTGGTGGACCTTCCGCTGCTCCTCCTGCTCCTCGATCTTGGCTTCCTTGTGGATCTGCTCGATGGTTTTGGGGCCCTGGTCTGCCCTTCGAGATACCCAGTTATTCTACAAAGGAAGGGCAAGGCTTTCAGAACTTCAGTGTAAATAAAAATGGTAAAATACCAAGTAAAAGCCATAATAGGGGCACAGCAGCCTCACAGCTCTGTCAGTTTTCACAAAACACTCCAGCTGTGTGTTGGTCAATAGGCACAAGCAGAGCATGCGACTGACTCCATCCAACCAGGCCATTCGTGCAGTTTGCCTGCAAGTGAAAAACGGACATTTGTCCGCTTTGCTCCATTACACACTTGCCCTGGACTGATATGCAGGAGTGGACCTACTCGCACACAGATACACACGCGCACATCTGCTTGTGACCTTACCAGCCTGAGATCAATGACATCCTGCAGCATAAAGCGGATCCGGGATGAGGTTTTCCGCTCCTTCACTATCTTCTCCATCTGGTTGAAGTACTGGTCCATGCGAGGCTGCGCATCACAGAGCACCAGTAATAAACAGACAGAAAAAAACAAACACATCAAATGAACAGCACAAGTGGAAGTGGAGTCACAAGTACTGGGCAGAATTCTTCAGTTGATTCGATAAACAACTCAACAGAAGAGTGCAACAAACACCGTACTGCTCATCTGCTCAAATTCTGAAGAAAAATGTTCCATTTTAGCCATTTAGATCATTGAAAACTAAGGAAGCTTCATTGTGCAATGCACTTAATTTCATTTCTAGTATGCACAAAACGTCAACTGTGACAAGAATGCCACCCAGCCACAGCAGGAAATGGATACACTATAACACCTGTCCAGACCCCTCCTGTCAATTAAACAGACTGGACAAAGGTGAACTTCTAAAAAGGTTTGTGGGAGGAAAAATAACAACATATTATATCTAGATAAAAACAAGAGCAAAGAATATGTTCCATACTGTTGACTTCGGCCGTATCTGATTTATGGCAATAAAAATACAGTATGAAAATAAATCAGCAGAGCTGCCTGAAAGGCTGTGTTCAGTGGAGAGATGGGTAGAAGGCAGAGTGTTTATCAGCCCTTCCCTACCCTCAAAAGTCATGATGGGCACTGAGAGCCAGCTGCAGCAGGGGGGCACAATAGGACACATTCAGCCCCAAAGTCAAGTTCAGTCTGATGCCACACAGTGATCTAACAGGCAAGGCCCATGTCCTTGATCTGGGCTCACCTTGGCTTTCTCAAAGTCCAGGTCTTTGCCGATGGTTGTGAGCAACCGGCACAGGCACTCCAGCGACTCCTCGTCGTGGTTTTTGAGCAGCTTAACCACACAGTCATGCATGATGGCCTCAGTCAACATCTTCAGCTTGAAGAGTTCACCGATAAACTTGATGTTGCCGATGGAGCGCCGGCGGGCCTTGTCCTTGGCCTCCTCCAGCTCCTCCTGCAGCTTCTCCCGCTCACTGGCCTGTTGGTGGTGGTGGTGGGGGGGGGGGGGTGTTTAGTTGAGGTCACTGGACTGTACATTACAGGAGGTACTGCATTACAAGTGTCCTTTTCTACAAAGCGTTGCTGTTCCTGTACCAGAGGAAACTTGTAGAGACTGACAACTTACAGAGGTGGATGACTCAAGCTCCTTCTGCTTTCTTTCAAAAACATCATCGTCCATCTTGTCTTTTTCAAATTCCTTCTGGCAGCGGTTGAGTAGAAGCTTGCGGAAGTTCACACTGCTGTTGGGCTTGTCTGCCATTGGCACTTTGAGCTGTGGGGTCGGAGAGCCTATTTCAGTATGTGTGATCAGAGTACTTTGTATGCATATTCACAAGCAGTCTATCCAAGAAATCCTAAACAAACTTTGAACATTAAAATAAACAAAGCTAAAGCTACTCTCCTTATGAAAACAACGGGGTCAAGTCTGTTAATAAGTTGATTTATTTGTAATTCCAAAGTCACATTTGCAACAAAGAAAATAAACACTTAATACTGACATGCATACTTCACATTTTTTTACTTGCAGCAATAAAATAATGTCATTTCATCAGCCTCCTATCCAGTCCTGCTTCATTGCGTAAGCACGTCTAATGTTCGCTAGCTTGTCCCCTTTTTCATCTTTCTTCATAACATAAACCATTAATAAAAGCTTAACAATAAACATTTTGATTTATTAATAGGTTAGGTTATGTAAGAATCTGAGGCATAACTAATTTAAATTAAAAAACGTAAGCAGTACTTAACATTTTAAGTTTGAGCTATGGAGAACCTAAAATCGATTTAAATAACTAAACTTTTTTTTAAAACTCCACAGAATCCCACTAGCCGTGACTCATTCTATAAACACGTGCAACACTCCTTATCCTGCCATTGATGATCAACAGCAAGGAACACCAAACACGAGCTGTAAACACCTCGAAAAGAAGATGAATTATTACAGCCTCTCACTCCTACCCTGTTTTGGTATGATTTACTGCCAACTAAAGGCCAAGGGTGGAATTGCAGGCTACTTTTATGCCACAACAGGAAAAGAAAAAAAAAATTACAGAAATTAGTGCAGAAAAACCATTTAGATAAATAAACTGGAAAACCCTTGCAGCTTTAAAAATTCATAACTCAGGTTCTCTCAACACCAGAAATCAGTGCATTTCTTCAAATACCAAGAAATAATGGACTGTTGGCTGAAGCTCTAGCTGCATGAACTGTACCTGTGAGACGAGAGACAGGAACAAACACCGAGGAAGCTCACCGTTGCAAGGCAGCGACACATGTTGCTGTAGGCCACTGAGAAGCTGGGTTCATCGATGGCCTTCTCAAAGACCAGGTCGATCACGCCTTTGAGTCGCTCCTCAGTATCAATGGTCAGGTCCGTTACCTGCTTCATCAGCTGGTTGAACATCTGAGGTGTCAGCTTGTTGAGGATGCTACGCACCTTGCGAAAGAGCTCCTAGGAAATGGCACACAGACCGTTGACAAGAAGGCATCCGCACACCTCCAGCGATCCTAATGTGATGACTGCACACAGGGAAACGTGTTCTCCTAGTAGAAGGATGCTGCAATTCCCTAAAATCATTCATTTTCATTGCACCAAAAATGCAGAATTTTTATATCACATACAGCACGGTAGTTGAGTATTCATGATCAGAAGTTCAAGTACTAGTTAAAGTTCCATAAGGAGCTTTGCTGGAGAAGTCAAAGTCAACTTGAACTGCTGCAATAAAATATAAAAACTGAATGTTGCATTGCAGAGTAAATAAAATACCCCTGCAAATGATGAATGAAGAGAGAAAGTACAGGCATATATAACAGTGTGAGAGTAAAACCAAAGTACAGAGATGATGTTTGACTGACAATGTCTCTCCACTTCAAGTTCAGATAGAAAGGAGTACAAAGGCCATCTGAAGGCACACCTGTGTTCTGTGGGCTTCGGGGTCGTCGACAGCACCCTCTCTCTTCATGCCAGGCTTCCAGGCATTTTCTGCCTTCTTCAGCTGGACTTCATCATTCACAGACACATTCATGATGATTTTGCGAGGCGGGGGCCGCCGGAGATTCACATTTAACAGCTGGGAGGGCAGACAGACACAAACACTGCTGGCACAACTGAAGCTCTGAGATAAAGTACTCACAATGCAGAACAATAGGTGCAACGCGAGACACGTTTAAAACCCACCAATGCAATAATGACAAACTCATCTCCACAATTTAATATATTTGTGCCCTTTTCTCTACAAGAAACTGCAGGATTCCTGGACATCATGAGCATAGTCTCCATGTTCATACAGAGTCACACATAGTTTTGCAAATTATATAGGAATGTTTTTCAAGAAAATTAATTGGGTTTATAAAATTCAATTTTCAAATGTTTTATCTGATGTCAGTTTTGACTTTGGAATGGATCAGGAATCATTTATTGCACGGGAGTTCAGCTACGCACAAGCACAGGTCAAGATGGCCAATCTATGTGTGTGTACATTTCCCCATCAGTAAGCAACTCACAGGAGCTCCTCGGCCTCCGGGCATCGACCTGCTGCTGAAGTCGGCAAAAGCTGGGGTGAAGTCGGGGCCTCGCGACATCACACGCAGGTCTGCCGGCCGGGAAGGCAGTTTGCTTTGGTTGATCTGTGGGAACATGAAAGTTGTCAAACACAACAGCCACAATCACACACACTCCATGATGGTGGAGGAACCAAAAGTTACTTCTGAAGCACCCACCTTATCTAGCACCACGTCAGAGATGGGGGGCAGTCCTTCAGGTTTCTTCACACAGGCAGGCATGTACTGAAAACCAAGGAGGAATTCCCTGTCATACTGCCTCTTCCCATCCATCTCCACAGGCCCCGAGGGAGGAGGGGTAAAGTCCCTGTCGTACTGCTTCTTGCCATCCTCCTCGACTGGTTCTGAGGGGTTTGGGGCAAAATCTCTGTCGATCTGCCTCTTGTCATCCATCTCTCCAGAGTCTGAGAGGGTAAGCACAAAGTCCCTTTTCCCATCCATCTCTACAGGGTCTGAAAGAGACCGCAGATCTCAGTGGTTGTGGGATTAGCATGGAAACTACTTCTAGTCATTTTACCACATTAGAAACTTTCTAAGCTTACAAAAAAAATAATACCCTTCCTTTCTCTGAATAAAGGCATTCTGAACTGCATTCAGTAGCAATAGTGTTTATCAGGTTCATTATAAAGTCTTGTTAGACAGGCACAACATCTAATTAAAGAACGACAACTAAAGCTACAGAATACATCAGTATACATTTTAAAACAGGGCTGTCACTCTTTTGAATATCACATCTGATTCAACTGTGCACCAAACATTAAAAAGCAGATTATGAAAAACTATTTCTCTGGGGGGGGTTAAAAAAAAAAAAAAAAAAAAAACACAAGCACACACTCGTTGACCACATATTTACAATCCTTGTGCTGCCTGTTACTGTGCCAGGAGTAAGTTTCTCTAGCGGTTCAATCAATTGAAAAAAAAACTGCAGAGGTAAAAATGTGTACATTATTTCAAATAGCTTAACACTGAGTTGCTTTGAAAAAAGCACCAGCTAAATAAATCAATAAATATATAGCTTAATAATGCATCAACTGACTTTAGCCTGATGTGAATAAACCAGAAGCTCTTTTACAGGGGCGAACAGACATAATAAAATGCTGGTTGAGGTGACTGCCCTCGTATACAAACACAGATGAGTCAGGAAAACTGCAGAGGTTGGTAAATAAAAGCTCAACTGAGTAGTCAGTACAAAGTAGCTTCTCACCCTCTGGAAAGCCATCTGCAGGACCTCCTGCGCGGTCCCGGCCCACTGAGGCAACACCACTGTCAATGCTTTCTGTCTCCGAGGTGTGCTCAGCCCCATTCCTCAGTGCCTCTGCATCGCACTCCCCATTCTCCTCTGGAGGTTCAACTTGAGGGGCCTCTGCTTCAGGCCTCTCCTCCAGGGCTTCCTCTTTGGGTGCCTCCTGTGAAACTCACTCCATGTTACATTGCTTGCAGAAGAGACTGCTAAATGCAGAGGAAAAAAAAAAACTGGCTGCATAGAACCCAAGTCAGTCAGGAAGAATCGATACCAGGTGGCCATGTGGGTGGGGTCCTGCGGCCATCATGAGGCCACTGTGCCTCAATACAGCTCAATTTCTAGAACTCTACTGCATGGAAGCCACCACGTCTACAACCCCAAAAGGCCAGACCCCAGAGGCAGCATTAATGATTCTTCAAAACGTACAATATTTCTTTGTTATACTACAATTCCCTTTTTCTTATCGAAAATAAATTTTTTAAACTTACCTCTCTGCTGCTCTCTCTATCTTTTTCCAGCACATCAGTCATTGGTGGTCCTTCTCTTGGCTTGTTCCAGGTCTTTGGTGCAGACTGTGCAGGTTGAACTACAAAGGGAAGAAACACACTTCCATAGAACTTATCTGTTCTGTTTCAGAGACAAAATGCACTGCAAACCACAGAGAAAGTTCTCTTAATGTGTGGAAGTTACTAACTCTCTGCAAGTCACTCGTACCTGTAATGGGGCTTTTCCTGGGGTTGGCCATCTGTTCAAACTCTGATTTTTCCATGACAGCAGCATCTGTGTCTCTTGTTTCTGCGACTGCTCCGGGCACAGCAGCTTGGACTGGAGTCTGCAGACTCGATGGAGACAAGGGAGCTTCCAAGGGGGTGGCTGCAGCAGGTGCCACAGTAGCAACTGTATGGGGAGTGGGGAGCCCTTCAGGAATGATGTCAACACATTCAACCTCCTGTGGATCTGTCCAGGTTCCAGGGGTCAGGGTTGGGGGCAGAGGACGGTCCTGGGGAGGCTCGGGGCTCTGGGAGTCCTGGTCGCTGCTGAGCATGCTGGCCTCCTTGTCACTCAATCCATTCATGACGCTGTTGACCTGGACTGGACATGAGGATACCAGCTCAGAAAGGAGCTTTTCGGTCTCACCACCTTCTGGCTCAGAGGAAGCTGGCGGTGCAGATGAAACCTCCTCCTTCGGGGGGAGTGGTCCAGCTGGCTGCCCAGGCAGAAAGGGTCGAATGTGGCTGACAGCAGAAGCAGCACTAACGGCAGGAACAACCACAGGTATCGCAGTGGGAATCTCCGGTCTTTCTGACGGAAGAGAGTCTACCACAGGGCTATTGGTGTCTCTCTTTTCATTAACAGGGTCCACTGGTCTCGGCAGCGGAGATGAGGACTTCACAACTGTGGGCTCCACTTTTGGTTTATCATCTACAGTAAGGCACAAAGCAGAAAAAAACGTTAGGACCACAGGCACAACATTAGCTCTGAGAACCAATTATTATACCAGTGTGGAATCAGCACCCTTTGTTATTCTCACAAATAAGACCGCCCACCCAAACCTCTCTCAAATACAGCAAAGTGGATTGACGAAGACGACTAATAAAGTGGCACCACTACACAGCAAGATGACAAGCCGGCGACATCAGACCTGACTTCAAGTCAACAGTTGATGCGATGGGCTGGGCACTGTCTGTGGAGAATACACCGGGCCCGTGGTCTGGAACCTGGCTGCTCAGCTGCTGGGATTTGAGGTAGAAAATGTGAGGATAATGAGGATGTGAACATAAAAACTAACAACAAGAAAGCCAGACACACACACGCAGACACCCACCCACCCACACGCATGTATGTAAGGTGCAAACACAGAGAGACAGAGAGCCAAATAAAATAAAATAAATAAATAAATAAATAAATAAGGCAGGGAGGGCAAAGATTGGTAAGAAGAAGCAAACAAAGACAAGGGGAGATTAAAGGAAGTCGAAATGGAAAAGAGAGGAGAGACGAATCATGTTAACATCAAGGGAAAGGACAAGGTGTGAGAGCTCAGCAGCGAGAGGACAGTGAAGGCAGAGAAAGAAAGCAGGGTTTCGACTTTATGCCATGCCATTTCATCGGGCAGAAGTCGGCACCGCAGTTAAGGATAGACTTATAACCCGACTGTCACCAGTTCAAGACTCAAGAACATCAACTTTATGTTTACAACACCAACAATCCATGTTAAATGGTAAGTCCTTAAATAAAAATTTGAACAATGACTATTGTTTTGTTTATCAGTAACCTGTTTTCATAAAGCAGGTACAGTTGTTAACACTGAGACCTGAACCAGCAACCTAATCGGAAAAAGTCAACGTCCTTACCCACTGCCCTTTGTTCTTACCTGCCCATCTCAGTGACCTCCTTACCTGTGGTGGGGTGGGGGTGGAGGGGGGCCTCCCTGCAGGAGGAGTGGAGTTTCGGCTGCTGGACCCCCCTGACATAATCTCCTCTGTGATGTCCTTGCCACCCCGGTTGGGGTCTCGTATACGGATCTGGGAGGACAATGGTGCGAAACAAGGCAACTCACTAAAGTACTGCAATCCCACAGCAGTCCTTCAGTCTGGCTTCCAAACAACTTTTGTAAGAACATTATAAAGCAGAGAACCACCATTCATGCTGTTACTTGGTTGCATTGCTACTGATCAGGAAAAATTATGGTCCCAGAAAACCCTATGTGATCCCAGTCTCAGATACATATAAGTATCCAAATTTAAGTATTCCACAGATTCAACCTTTGTTGAATAACTCAACAAAAGTTAACACATAATACCTTCATTTTGACAAGGTCTTGGTTTTAGGACCCTTCCCTCCATATGGGAGGCATTATACTAACCCTGGATTAATTAGAGCCAGATATAAACTATGACATCATGTTTCAAACATATCTTCAGCTAAAGTCAAATTCCTGGAAATCTCGAGCTGAAAATGCCAAGAAGTGAATTGGCATCAAATCTGTAACATCCACTGACACTTGTAAAGAAACAAAAATGTGTTTCCCAGAATGTGACACATCCATGGGTGTTCATGGCAAGATCTCCCATGTAGTCAACACATGGGGATACTCACTGGTTTCTTCTCTCTCTTGGCAGGTGGAGGTTGCTGTGGTGTAGGCACTATGATGGGTGGGGAGGGGGTGTATACTGTCTGACCAGCGTAGTAAGGAGGCCCCGCTAAATGACATAAAAGGTGAAAACAAATGACCACTTTGGAACTCTGTATGCAACCAAAGAAAAGATTTGACTAGTCTGTTCTGAGCTGTAGAAATACGTAACACAAAACACACTAGACTTAACTTTCTGTCTGTATGGTAACAAACGGGCAAGTTGAGTGACTGATTCGTTAAATGAATAAACAAAAGAACAGGTCTTTAAGTAAAAATGTGTACTTCTTGTGTTCTTTATTATTATTACAGCAGCTTGCTTTAGGCTGGGACTTACAGTACTGAGCAGTGAAGTCCCCGGGTCCGGGGCCATGGTAGAACGTGCTGGGTGCCTGGGGCTGCACTGGGTACTGCTGCGGGGGACCCACATAGGGGGGTGTAGGACGATACTGAAGACAGAAACATTAGGGAGAGGCAGTAAATGACTGAGGTGAGGCCAGTCGACTGAGGTGACAGAGCACAGGAAGCCCTGCAGTGGTCACCTGTGGGATGTAGTACTGGGCAGTTTGAGGTGAAGGGAAAGGCATGGGGGTCATAGTCATCATGATGGGCTGGTTGGGGGGATAAACAGCTGCCGCTGGGGTCTGTGATCCAGGTTGGATAGATGAGCTGTTGCTGGGGATGGCAGGGCGTGCAGGTTGCATCTGTGGCCTCTGGAAAAACTGAGGATAGAGAAAGAGCGAGAGACACAAGAGAAGAACGAGAGTGACGAGAATGGGAAGGAGGAAATAAATGGGACAGAGAAGGGGATTATAGGGATAAGACAGAAGTAGGGATAAGAGCAAAGGGGACAAGAAAGAGAAAGGAACAAGAGATGAAGCACAGAGGAATATACACTGTGGTCAGAAATGCATTCTTATTAAACACAGCCCTGTTTCTTTCACATCTGCCTTCTTTTCAAGCACACATTAACAGCATTTTTGTCATCTTCCCTTCCTCACTGTCTAGGTATTGTGTCATCGCCCAGGAATAGGCATTCAGATTTCTGGAAATGTCAACAAAATATCCTCCTGAGCTGGAAACTGAGAATATGGCACAAGGAGTCATTTATTTCGAGTGGTGAAACTCAATGGAGATCCTTCGGGAGATGCGTAAATATTTCCTCAACAAACCAACGAGCAGCAGGCAGAGATGCTCTACAAACACAGGTCTCTCTTTCTCTTGTGCGGTCCTTCCACATGGCAATGGACTCCACACAAAGACAGCACTGAGCTGGTCTAATTCTGCTATATCTCAGGACTGTACAGAGCTGAGGAACCCAAACATAAACAGTGCTGCCAGACAACAAGGTCAAGGTCAACATTCCAGAAAATTTGATAGCAAAGGGTGATATTTTTATATATACTTTCATTGATTTACAGGTCAGAAAACAATTTTAAACAGACCTGACTGAACAAGAGAGATGGAATTGCAATGCAGTCAAGCATTTTGGTTTGCAGAACAATTCTAGTGTTTCTTTACATGTGCTGCTCCCTAACACCAGTGCTAGATTTTGGTTGTGAAACTACTGAAACTTTGCACAAATACAATAGTTACCTTACAGTTTGCATACAAATTCTGAAGATAAAGAACAATAGCAGCTAAAACAATGTAATCTCATTAAGATTGAAAATGATTTAAAACATTTTCCTCAACTGGAAGTGACTGGATATAAACAGTGAACTGTCTACATGATTAAGGTGGAAAGGAGGAAACTGGAATGTTCAACTTAAGGAATGAGTACAATGGTTGCCTGGTATCAAGCTCACTGTCAAGCTAGCATTAGTCCATTAAACCTGCTCGCTGAGGGGCCAGCAGTCAAACAAACCTGACAAGAACCAGAAAAAGCAACACCTCCTGGGCACCACAAGACAGCTGCACTGCTGCCGTTTCTATAATCTGTCTTTTTTAGAAACAACACACCCAAGACTTTTTTTCCCCATTCTTCACATAAAAAATACAGTGCAGTGCTGACTGCCAGCACCTGCAATGAATGTTTATTTGCAAACATGGAAAAATACTAACAGCGTATGGGAATCACAAGCTATATGCCTATTCAGAGGATGAAAACCTAGCTTTTTGGTTTTCGCTGTTGAGAGTATGATAGACACAGCAGGATGTGAAGCCTGTCGCAAAGGAGGCAGAGGATCATGGTTGGAGACGATATTTCTGAACAGGAAACTGACGTGCGGCCCTGGGAGTGACGGAAAATGTGTGGTGTCTGACAAGCCCTCCTCACAGACCCATTCCAATTCAGCTGGCATCACTGTAGATTTTAAATTAGACTCAACTGACTTTATGGTCATAATGCACAAAAATGTGGTGTAAACAGCTTTAATAAAAGGAGAACTGCAATTAACATATGTAATAACATGTAGAAAATGTTGGACATTTTCTGATAAATGGAACCTAACAAAATACTTCCAAAATAAGCGGTATGCTACTTTCTTTTGCACAAAGAACAAAATTAAACATGTTGCATATATGGATACTTTGCAGTTTAGCATGCACAGCTAGTCCACATTTCAGAGCAGCTCATTCAAAGAAATTAACTGAAAGTGATGGTCAGTCCATATCCAAAATAAACATGATTTGCAGTACTGCACCCATTAGGGTGTGGAGAGAATAAAAGAAATACATAGATAAATAAAACATTTTTTAAGGGAAAAAGGTCTGCAGCACACGAACTGCACACTGTTGGTGGCGGTCCTTGAACCATGCATTTGCAGAAACTTCCAATTACCTGGATGGGTCTGAATCCTCCCTTGAACATTGAAGCAGAAAGAGAGAGAAGCCATTGGGAAACCACACTGATGAGCATGAAAAATCACACAGACACACACAGACAGACAGCATGCTCACAGGACACTACACTGACAGTCTATGCACTGGAGGCCATTATTCCTGCTGTTTGTTGTACCAGTATATGTGACGCAGGAGGTCACCTGTAATGAGGGGTGCCATCTAAGAAGTGGAATGACAACATTTCCTGGTTTACTTAGACACAGTAAATGATCTCTGAGCTCAGGTGGCCACTCAGAAAGCACTCTCCCTTGTACATTTTCACTGTATGACAGATCTCCAAAACCACTAAAGAAAAAAACCACAATGGCAATTACAGACAGCACCACGGAAGCAGATCAGTCCCTCTACTGACACGCAATAATAAACTGCTATACACTGCAACATGCAACTAAATAAAGCTAACAGCAACAGCTCTGTTAAGAGCAAACACTTATAAAGACCTTACATATAGTTTATTAGACCTTTCAATTAATTTTGCCACAGTATTTGCCAAAGTATTTCTGTTTTTAAGGAAAAGCATACTGAGTCCTCAATGAACATGCAATGCTTATATGTTTGAACACGTCTGACACAGAAGATATCCCAAAAACACACCCTGAGCTGGACGATGAAGAAAAATAGGGTAAATATCTGTCATTGCGGGGTAGGAGGAGAGCTGGCTAACAACAGGCTTCCAAAACAGAACAGAACATGAAGCCCTCAGTGGCTCCACCCACAGGGCTCCCCGAGCTGGAGACACCTGATGGACACACAGCCTGATCCCTGTCCACATGAATGTGAAAAGAAAATGCACCCACCATCTTTACATAACTCCATAAAGTGGTCACATATTTACAAGACCCATATTGCAGAAATGCAGAAAAGTTTGCTTTACTTATAATTAATTATGTAAAATATGCTTAAGAGACAATGAATGTTATAGCATTCACTCATAAGAATGAAATTACAACACACAAATATGATTCCTGAGTGGAATCTACACCAGTCTTCCATCATGTTATAAAAAACACCATTAATAGAAAATGATTTACCTGGTGATGGGTAGGCCGAGGTCCCGTTGCAAACTACAGGTAGGCCAAGTCGAAGAGGGGAATCGAAGAAAACAGAAACAGCAGTTAAAAATGGGGAATAATTTATTTAACAAGCTGAAACGTTCAAATGCTGAAATGAAGCAAAAAAATTTTTAAAAATGAAAAAGTTAAGCTAACTAGTCAGTCAAAATGTGAAGTCTTTTTGAGCACAAGGTAGTCTGACAGTTTCCATTTGTAAATCACTCTTGGCAATGTAATCCTCTAAGATTCTAAAACATCTGAAACAGTACGGTGGATAAATGTGACCACCCAAAAACTACTGGGGGTCATTATTATCAATATTCTTTGTAATCTATTTTATTGTGGTAGGATCTTATTAAATATGAAAATCACTATAATCCCAGGAAAATTGTGTTATTCAACTTTGACTTTTTTCTTGATGGTGATTTAACCATATCTCCTTACAGGACTGATGTTTCACTTTGCACACCCCCCTCTTCTTACACAAGCACACATCTCCCCCTTCAGAACCCTAAGAGCCCACAGGCCCCTGCAAGGGGGGGCACATACCGGGCGGCTTGGAGGCTGTGCATTCATTGGCTGTGTCGGAGGGGAATACACCAGTGGGGCGGTGCCAGCATTCTGCCCGGAGGGATACGGAGACTGGGGGGAAGGGGGTGCAAAAAGACAAAAGAGAAAGTACAGAGGGCTGGTTAGAATATGGTGGAGAGAGAGAGAAAGAGAGAGAGGGAGGGAGGGAGGGAGGACACACTTACTGTAAGAGCCATGCCATTTTTAGGCCAATGACATCCAAGTGTGAGTGGAACCAGATGGGAAGTGAGACAGACCCAGTGGGCGGAGGAGGCACTGTGCAGCTGCCCTGAGCACAAACCCTGCAGTCTGACACACAGACTGCCCCCGCGAAAGAGTAAAGCTAGGATAGGATAGGGGCAGAGCCTGGGTAGGGACTGGGCGGGTCCTGGCCTCAAGCCTGCCGCATCACTTGGTGTGTAAATGTAGGAGGCTTTCAGCAGCACAGGTCACTTGAGCATGTTGTTTCCTCCTCAACTGAGTGGGGATGAGGATAATTAAAGTTCTGCTTCCTTGACAAGCCTGCTGTGGGTGGGGGTTGGGGGGACTATTAATAGATCATCATGGCGCCACATAGAGGAGGCGTGTTTGGAGATGTAGCTCCGTCCCCAGCCAGGGTGTGGAAATGTCAGGTCTTTCGTTACAGAGGGGAGAGGGCTCCAGAACAGCTGAGTCACTCTGACAGGTATTCAGTTTCTGGTACGGAATGCACGCTCGTGTGTGTTTATATACGCGTCTGTGTGCTGTTGGGGACATCAGGACCAAGAAAAAGAAAACAAGAAAGCATAAACATAAAAAATTACAGTAAAACACAAAAACAGATGCAGAGAGGCACACGGAGAGACAGATATATTTTGTGCACATAGCAGACCCAAGACAAACAACGAGAGCCCTGCTGCACTGAGCAAGGACCCAGCATGCTGAACACAAGAGAAAGCTGTTAGCACACACGCAACAATGCAGGAAACACACGCTGCCAACAAGAGTCCGCAACAGAGAAGTCAAAGTATAATAACTGTAAATTGCTCGAGTATTAATATCAAAGTGCCACCTATGCTTATAGTTAGTTAAAACATCCGAGTTGTGTTTGACAAACAAACCTGACAGTTAGTTTACAGGCCAGTTACAAATTCCTGGGTTAAATTGAGAACAAAGTGCAGACTTCTTTTACTACTCATTTCCTCCTCACCAACACACAGGTACACTCACCACCCAAGCAGTATACGTGCACATACACCCACACACGTACACAGATGAGATGCAGAGATTAACAAGGTACAAATACACAAAGACAAAAAGAAAAGCTTGCAGTGGCATACTGATACAGGTGTGCTGTGGGTATTGATACCTGAGTCAGTCCTGGGGAGGAGGCGTGGCCAGGGGGTGTGCCTGCCAGGTTAGGGTGCCCCTTGGCAATGTCGTGTGCTGTGTATGGAGGGCCGCCAGGCCGTGGGACCTGAAACACAGGGACACATCACCAGACTAGACCAGGAGATGGGGGGGGAGCACACACTCCAGTTACTTCAAAAAAACCTCAATCCAGCACTCAGCTCTGGCAACTAACAAGGAACCAGCCAAAGACTCCTTCCTGGTTCAACAGCGTCAGTGGCCAGGTTAACACGGACATAATGCCGCAATGAGGTGAGCGAGAGGAACTGACAATGAGGAGCTTTATCTGGGGCTCCACTAAAAGGTCCAGGGAGCTCTGTATGTACTTGCTTCCTGGGCCTATTGCCAAGCCTGCACTACTGCCTATCTCCTCACATATGCACACACATTCACTCCTTCACTCACATTCACACACACGCAGCCTGTCCACTTGTCAGGAACCTGCCTCCTCTCCCTCCTGGTCCACATAGGATGTCCTCTTATAAACCCAACCAAAGCCACCTTGAAATGATGAACAATTGTAAACGGGAACTCTGACATGAAGAATTCCGCAGTCTAAAAGTACTGCTCTGCAGTTGCTCTGGAATGTAAAGGAAGCTTGTTATGAAAATAGCTGCATGAGGAAATTCATTTGTAGCTGTAATAGCAGTGAACAGTATGGAGAAAGCACTGAAAAAGTACAAATCATGCTACCTGTACTTTCCTGCTAATAAAGTGACTTCCTCTGTTGGATACTGAGGATTTCCCATTTGTTCTGATCACACACACTCGCACATTTCCCAACAGGCAATCCCACTAAGGCCAGTGGAAGCTTGGAGGCTACTTAAGGCACAGGTGCTGGTTTTATGCTCTGTGCCAGTTTTACGCAGGCTTATAGGGCTTATCTGCAGAGCCGTGGTTCCATAGAACACGTACAGCATGTTTGGGGAGCTACGCAGTTTCACACACCACCATACCACACCTCTGCTTTCAGGAACAGAGAAAATAAAGCAAAAAAATTCACTAAATACAAAAGAGGAAGTAGCCAGCACTGTAAAACAGAGGAAGAAATCTAGCACCACAAAAAATAAAAATCAACCGATGAGGTACACGTAATCCTCTTTGACCAATTTTTAGTTCTTTGATTAAACTCAATACTACAAATCCAATCTTTCAGCCAATTCGTAATACAACTTTGTCCAAAAATCCAAAGAGAAACAGCAAGACCATGCGACTGACTCCGGAATGGTACAGGTATGTTGATGTGCCTGAACAAAACAAAAACAGATCAGCTGGTGCCATGAACTGGAGCAAAATCAGCGTACACAGGTGATGACTGACACCCAGCACAGCTGTGCAAAAACAGACTTGAAGATGCTCGCACGCTTAATGAAGACCGCTACAAACTGACCACAGAGAAAAAACGGAAACTTACACTGTAGACAGCGGCCACTCCCGGTTGTGGGGGGTACAGGCGCTCCTCCAGGGGTGGCTGCACTCGGGGGATCCTAGGAAGTGAGGCGTTAAGGAAAAACCTTGACACAATGTCAATTCAAGGCCAATCTGGCCAACCCAGCCCAAGGGCTGGCATTAAGCTCTGAGGATCTGCCAAACCAGCTAAAGACCAGCCACAAAATGCAGGACGTGATATATTTAAATAACAGTTATACCAGCAGGTGGCATAGTGGTTAGAGCTGCCACGTTGTGTGCAAATGACCAAGGTTCATAATTCACCTGCTACTACAGTAGATTTGATAAAAGTACTTGCTCCAAATTGATAGAGTAAATATTACCCAGCTGTATAAATAAGTAAATCATTGGAAGTACTTTAATCTTGTTGCTTTGGAAAAAAGCACCAGCTAAATAATATGAACTTCAAAGGGTCTAAAATAAACTGAGACAATATAAGTTTATCTTAACATTTTTTCTTGTGTTTCAATCCCTAATATATACTATTATCCCACTGTCAAAGGTGACTTGTATTTCTATACTAAACCAATTAAAATGATTTACTCATTTATACAACACGGTAATTTTTACTGTATCAATCTGGCGTAAATACCTTCAGGGGAATGCAGCAGGAGAGGGACTAGAATCAGGCCAACGATTAACCACCATACTTCCCTCGCTTCAAGAATTTTTTAAAATAAAATATCTACAATCCCACGTACAAGATCAAGGCGATGGATATAAAATCTATTTGGACATTTTGCGAGGTTTGCAATATTAAAGTGTAAAAAATTTATAGTCCCCCCACGAAGAGCGGAAAACATTAATAGTAGAGACAATTGAGTTCAACTTTTACACGAGCGGCATCCATATTTCACACGTCATTCAGTGACACCCCAGTGACATCTACCATTCGTGGCACAAAGGCTCTTTCCAAGCAATGAAGGGAAGAGAAAATGGCAAAAAAAACCTGAATGAGATTTATTTGTCCTGCAAACAATGTGAGTATTTGTGGTGATTCAAACAATGAGGCTTGTTTATGCCTTCATGTTCTGGCTTTGATGATATTTGATTTATATTCAATCCACATTTCCTTGCTCCAAAAGGTTTTCAAATGTATGTTCACTTATTTGCTTGTTTGGCATAATGTAAAACACTTTCTTGAATACAGCCTGATCTCTGTCGCAACATTCGTAAACAGCAGACCAGGAGTTTTCTAGTTAGAGTCCAGCAATCATCACTGGTACTGCATTCCTTAAAAAAACTTTAAGGAAGGTCTTGACTTCTCATAAATAACATTTTTCAGTAAGCTTAAGCTGCCACCTGGTTCCTCATAAAACACCAAACACCCAAACCCATCCATCCATCCATTATCAGTAGGCACTTGATCACCATTGCAGTGGTCCAGGGCCTATCCTGAAGTCACTGGATGCCAGGCTGTGAAACTATACCCTAGCCAAGATGCCAGTTTATCACAGAGTACACACACACACACACACACTATGGACAGTTTAGAGGGGACAATTATCCTGAAACACATGTTTTTGGACTGTGTGAGAAAATATGTGGGGTTATATGATATGCAGAACATGCCTACACAAGTCCACACACACCAAGCTGGATTAAACCCACACCCAAACAGCCCAGGTGCTGTGCCGCTCCAGCACCAAAAGGCATCTTACAAAATTTTAAAACATGCTTCACATCTGTCAAAGTAGTCTCAAAACCACTTTTACTATAAATGTCTATTTTTTTGTAACAGCAAAACATTTATTACCAAACTGTACAGTGAATCCATTCAGTTTTAATTTCAGATCATTTCAATATGAAGCCAGTCTCGTGAAAAATACTGTTCAAACAAAAATTAAATCAATCAGAATTCTGAGGTACTGACACACAAACCTACTTAAATGTTAAGTCTAAAAGACAAACCCCTCCATTATGAATGTCAAGTACCTAATCTGCTGATCCATCTACACATTCGCCTAAAAAAACCAAACCCAAACCCTCAGATGGCATCCACAGACAATCCAGTACAAAAATGATCACTAGTTAATGATTTCACGAGGAGACACTGTGAGGAATGTTGCTGCTGGTGATGTGGTGAGCAAGTGCATTACTGACCCTACTTCGCAAAGTCTCTAAGACACGGGGGATCCCTCAAACAGCAATAAAGGTTAATTGAAAACCAAGTTCAGTAATTTGCCCCAGTTGCTCGTGGATGCAGCAAGTGTTTCAAAGAGTTGAAGAATTTGGCTGTCATGTCCAGCCTCTCTTGCTGTAAGCTTCGGGCGGAGTTCTCCCCTCACACTGCTCACCTCCTGTGCAGTCTCTCGCTCTCGGCAGGCTGGTGCCGGGCATCATCACTGCGCATGGCATCAAGCCAGTGGCAGTTTGAGGCGTGCCAAAAGCAGGCTGCATCTACACAGCCTGAACAGGACTGCAGTGATGCCTGGATTTGGTGTGTGAGCAGAAAGCAGAGACCATCCTCCTTGAGCTTAGAGCACATCAGCTTGAGTCGAGTGAACGGACAAACACCACACCGTGATGAAGCAAATCCTATCAACACTAGTGACAGCAGTAGCATGCATACAAGATGTGTTATCTACACAACTCTTCTCTCAACTCTTCCACCAAAAAAAATCAACTTTGGGATTAAATACAAACTACCAGACAAAAGACTGAGCCAACCTCAGCAACATTTGGATGAGATAAACTCAATGTAAGTGAAAGAAAACCCACAAACGTCTCTAAAAAGCTGAGAAGATGTGTGCTGATATCCTGGCCAAACTTATTAACCACATACCATGTGGGGACTGGCTTCCAGCAAGTGTTCTCAAGCTTTTGACCAAAACTGCTAAGGAAGGTTTGACTCTTTTAGTGCAAGTACCATTTCAATCAAAGTTCATTGTCATCTATTATAAACCTACAAGGTCTCATACAAGGTAAGAACAACAGTTGCACACTGATTTCAGTTAATGTCATATCTATATGATTTAATACACAGCACTGCAACAATAAGCAGAAACACAGGCTGGTATCTCTCCACAGCTCAAGTCATTAGAAAGATTTAAATTAATTTTTAGATGAATCAAGCAGGTCCTCCAATGCTGCTTTCATAATAATGCAGTTAATACCTTGAGGGAATTATACTGGTTTTCATTACGATCACAAGAAAGCTTAAAGTGACAACTCTTTTCAGAGGGTAAAATATTATTCCAGTCAGTCAGGTGAGAGAGCCTTCCAAAGCTCAACATTAAAAGAACAGAGAGTAATAGCAAGTGCCAGGTTTTTATCATTTTTCACAAATGCACCCCCTCTAACTGGGTCTCACTCATGATCCAAACAGGCCGAAAGATCAAAGACACTGAAATTTAGTTAATTTAACACTGCTGCTGCTTCAACTAAACAAAACACTGTTGAAAAATCTGAATCTGTCAATAAAGATGAAAAGGCAGTGCCCTCCTGAAGCTGATGTCAACTGGAACATTTGAGAAGTGACTTTACGCATGAAACACAGCGCATTAGACCATCTATAGGTTCTCATTTCCACTGTTCTCCAGCACGTGCAGCCATCACTGATGGGAGGGCACACAATGAATGCCTGTTTAATGTAGGGTTGCAGACAAATTTACCACCAGCAAAAAAATCCTGGCAACTGTAATGGTCCACAAAGGTACAAATGGCACAGCGTCTTGCTGAGTCAGATTTCAAGAAGAACAAAAATGGGATCAAAAGTCTTTACTGAGGACTTGGGGAGCATGCAGCAGAAGCTGGCACCAGTTAGCCTGTCCTCATGAGAGCAAAAGATGTACTGGACCCCAACAGCCAGAACCCTGTCAGCCTTTTCTGCTCAGCTTTAGGGGAAAAGTGATGCATTTACATAGGGCAAACAACTAAATCATGAGAGAATGCCACAACAGGGACAAAACAATCTTCATATTTTGGCTGTGAGAAGAGAAAAATACAGCTTATTTCTCAGCTGTAACATCTAATGTGCCTTGCAGAAGGGATTTCTTTGCTATCAAACTGACGCATTACTGTGTGTGTGTGTGTGTGTGTGTACACTCAGCTGCTCTGGATCATAAACACTGTTTCAAAGCCACACCTTCTTTCCCCCTGAACAGATGCAATGCTGTGCCAAAGGGCAGTTTCTACAGAAATCACACAGAACAGAGCTTTCATCCTGGAAGCAACATGACAGTGAGGGTTTCTTCTCTTCCCGCAACATCCTGAAGAAAAAGCGCACACATTGTTACGGCCATCAGCTTGCAGGTGTTAGACACCATACAAAGGCAAAACCAGCAGAGACTACCTGCTCCACTCCCAGGCCATCTGCTGGCAGACAACCAGACTTTTGTCACATAACAGGGGCTTGGCCACATCTGTCCTCGCAGAGCTGGGCATCAGCCCCACACCTGCCAGGATTATCCCTCAGTTTAGTTCCTCCACACCAAAATCAGAACAGCTCACATTATCAAGGAAAAAAGATTAGTATGCAATTCCCTTTTACTAACATGTAAAATGAGTAAATCATTTTGATCAGTTCCAAAGACCTTCCCTTCATCCATGAATAACTGCTTGTCCAGTACAAGGTGTGGTAGTCCGCAAAAAATCCCACATGCAAGGTACAGCCAGGATAGGGTGCCAATGTACCGCACTGTTGTCCGACTGTGGGAGGAAACCCACAAATGCAAAAAAAAAACAAAAAAAAAAAANTCGACTTGCTTTTTCATTTTTTCCCCTCAGAAACCCAAAAAAAAAAAAAAAAAAAAAAAAAAAAAAAAAAAAAAAAAAAAAAAAAACTCAAACTCCACAGACTGAGCTAGATTGAAACCCATAAGCCAGCAGCTGTGGCACACCAGCACTAGCCACTCTCTCACCGTGCCACCCTTACACGGATCTTATGTTTTAAAAAAGTTAATAGTTAACTGCCTAATTCACCTTCAAACAGTAGGTAATTTTTAATCAAAAACATTTTTGCATATTAACACCAAAAAATAAGATCCAACAATTACATTTAGGAACCAGTTCAAACATTAGCCATATGCTGCTGACTGAAACCACTGAGTAAATGTAGAATCAATAGATATTTGTTTAAAATCTGACCTTTGAGATATCATTAGCCTCCAGCCATTAGTTCTACATCCATCATCGGTAATCACGGATTCTCCCGATTCTGAGTCCTGCTTCCACAAGCAAGTCTTTTGTAGATGTTCCATGCAAAAGAATAAACTGACAAATTATACGTGCCCTCCCCGTAATACAATTATCAGCGGGCAATATAATGGATTATCACTAGGCTGCCCGTTTAGGATTCTTTAGACTCCTTAAGCATCCATAATCCACTTGTCTGAGAGAAATGTTCAGCTACAGCTTTACGAATCATGGACACGTGGTTCAAATAAACTGATTTCAGACTCTGAAGGTCTTCAGGGCTTGTTCTACAGCACAAAAAAAAATGTTGAACTGAGAACTGATTTATGTCGACTGAAAGTTTTTCTCTAAATCAATGTTCCCATCCAGAGTTTTATCTGTTACCAAGTGAACGAACAGAGCACATAAAGCTGAGGATAAAAGACTATTTCACAAAGGCTACCCAGCCAGCAGCATCTTGGAGCATGCGGGTCTGGTGGTGATATAAAGAACAGATCGAGCTACTGCGGAAAATCAGGATCGGTGTCGTGCACGCAGGCACTGCCTCGCCTCAGTTAAAAGTGCTGCACTGCCCAGCTGCATGTGGTCAGGTCACACCATGCTGATGAGGTTGGAGTAACCCGACCTAAAACAGTGACATTTACAGCAATGCTCCCACTTCAGCCAACATCATTTACAGGACACCCAAACAATAACCCACCTCAACCTGCTGCAGAATCTAATACACCAATAAACTGAGCATTTCATTTACTGAACACAGATAATTAAAATATCAACTAAATACTTAGTTAAAATGTGAAATACTATATTTAATATTATCTGCCAAAAAAAGAGGATTATACCCCTCTTTCCTGCAGAAATCAAAGTGATTATGTGCACGCACACATACAAACATACGCGTGCGATAGACAATAATAGGATGGAGGATCTACGATGGAATATCCTCACCTAGTAGCCGGTAGCTGTAGTCTGTCCAGCCATTGTTAGCAGCCTGTGGGAAGCGCCCCCACAGGCCTCCCGCCCTGCATGCTAAGCAGTGCAGCCATTGTCTACAGAACACCGCGGCAGCCATATGTGCAGCGCGTCTCCACGGCAACTGCGAGCGGGCCCCTGTCCCCCTCCCCCCAGTGCAGGGAGCACACTCCAGCTACACTCCAGGTGTTCTGCAACAGTTCGTATAACAACACCCAGCTTCCTGAACTCACAGCACCACGACTGTGTTTCGGCACATTTTAAAGAACAATAAAACAGTACGTTGCTGGTTATGGGCACAGGTTCCCAGCTTCCAAAATAATGTGGGGGAGGGGAGTTTTGGCTAAATGTGGTCTGGGTCAAAAGAAACCTCCAGACACACCCATCCGTTCCGCATCTCACAGCTCGGCTTCCGTTCAGCAACAGGAAGAAGTAGAGACATGCGCAGCTCTGTCACTAGTTTCTCTGTCATAACTAAATAGTTTGAGAGCGGTGAGGAGTGAGCTGTTATTTTCTACAGGACCACTTTCATTATGACAAAAACATCCGAGCAGACTTCATCGGAGAACAAAACAACTTTAGCCTGTCAGTTTCTTCATTCTGTCACCACATCTGTTAAACACAGTAACTTTTTTCTTTGACCTATTGTCCTTATTTTACTCCTTTATTTCATCTTGTATTGCTAGAGACTGTTAAATAAAACACAAGCAGAGCAGCATACCTTCCAAAGTGGGGGGGGGGGGTGTCAGAAAAATGAGGATGACACTGACACATTACATCCCTAACTGTTTCTGTCACCATTTCCAGACTTCTGAAAGAAAGGGTTCCTAGTCATTAAATCACAAGAGGAAGAGCCAGGTGAACGTCTGTCAGAGTACCAAGGCAACCTGGGAGACATAAAACATTTGTTTACTAATCAGTGTTTTTATCATTATATTTAAAACAAAACAGCAAACTGCTTACAGCAGCAGTCTGTAGGTGAGTTACTCAGGGATCTGTGCCATCACACTATAGGTCAAATAAGTGAATAGATCTGGATATATTGTTTTATAGGGCTCAGACTAGACTGCGTCAGAAACGGCAATTGTTCCAAAGTGTCACCTCAGCCTAATAAATCTGTTCCTCCAGCGATAATACAGCTTTCCACTGGACAAACTTCCCAGTCAGTAAACACCTGCAATTTACAGACCAGCAAAAACAAAAAGTGAAACTAAAAAGTTTATTCAGTGATGTTAGATAAGCATTAAATCAAATTTTGAAATGTCATGACTGTCAAGAGCTTAATAAGTTCAAGGACAAATCCGCAGCAAAAATAGGTCACCAGATGTCAATACTCAATCTGAATAACTATAGACTCATATTAAGCAACTGCTTTCTTTTAACGGCAAACTGGAGTCAGAGAAAAGCAAACATTTACTGTAAGTATGACGAGAAAATTCCAGCTCTCTCCTGAGCTGAGCTGTGCACAGGTTGAGAGGCCAGTCAGACAAGGGCTGGACCTCATGCTGACAGGGAAATACTGGATTCCTAGAAGAGACTGAAGTGCTACAAGAGGAAGCTGCCTACCATGACTTTGTGTTCTCATCAAAAGTGAAACCTGGTGTTAAACACACTGCCAGTAAGTCTCTTTGGGCTGACCAAAATCTGTAAAGCGATGCCTGGA
The DNA here is from genome assembly GCA_900497675.1 of Arapaima gigas. NCBI lineage: Eukaryota > Metazoa > Chordata > Actinopteri > Osteoglossiformes > Osteoglossidae > Arapaima > Arapaima gigas. Next base: position 31,187 of record UFQX01000322.1, on the reverse strand, counting down.
GTAAAACTCTTTGCGCCCTTTGAAATGGTGAGTGGTTTATGGGGTATCTGCTATGACACACACAACTCCTGTCGTTCAGCTCTGCTTCAGTTTCTCAGCCAGCTCACATCAATCCTCTAACTGAAAGGTTAATGATGTCTTCTGTAAATACCAGTAGGACAAGTTCCCATAGTTTGCTTGGTACACAAACAAAAAGGTAATCAAAGAAACTGCACTGTAACCTGTAACGTAGGACACAGTTTGGATTTATGTTGATAAATCTAAGTTCCAGAAGATCCAAAAAAGGCAGCAGATAAATTAAAACAGCTTAAAATTGGCTGTCATCAGCTTATGCTAAACAGCTTGTTTCATTGTGAAAAAAAAAAAAAAAAAAAAAAAAAACTTCCTACCTCAGCTATGTCATCCCATCACAGCCCACTTTATCCAGAGAGCCAAATGATCCTTTTCTACTGCAACAGAGGTGTCACGCAGGAGACCTGCAAGCGACACCATGCTCTCTTTCATAAGTGAAAGAGTGGCATTTCATTTAACCCTTAAACTGGCTCTGCTCTTCCAACATCACTAGAGGAAAATTCTGCACTGCGCAGACCTCCAAAGAGGGTGCAAAATGTAAAATGCTGCATCAAACGTTTCATCGTGAATGCGGGGAATCTTACTGGAGATCTTGTGTCAACTGCAGCTGTAGTATTACAGTGCAAAATTTTCATGTACCCAAGAAAATATCAATTTGATGAACATGGAATACTGAGAAATGCAAATCACAGGAACAAACTGCTCTGCTCACGAGCTGTATACAACTTATTTAATAACTGACGGAAAACTAATAATCGAAAGAAATCTAATCTAAAGCACACTGCTGTGTCCCATCACCCGGAAAAAGCAGGTTTCAAAGAAACGCCTCTAAAAACAAATGTCTTGTTCATTTTGAGCACTTCTATTGATTTGGAACATGATTCCTACTCAGTTGACCTGTAGTTTACAAGCAAATCAATCCCACCAATATACTGAATGCAACAGAAGGAGACAAAAAGCATATCCTGCCTTGACAAGTAATAAAATACATAGCATAGTATTGCGCAACCACTAACTTAAGGTAATCCAACAATATGTGCTATAACACTATTATCAATGCACAACAGCCCTAAAAAGAAAGCTGAAATGAAAACCGACAGTCGTGTTTTGCCTACATGCAACACTGGATCAGAAAATTAACAGGGAGATGGATGGATGCAAGACTGGTATATTGACGAATGTTTCACATACACAGGTACACAGAACTGGACGTGAAGGGCAGAAAATTGATGTAATGCAGTTTTCTGTATAGCTGCCAAGAAAAAACAAATTCCCCTGCAGTGAGACTAGGGTGATGGACCATTCCGAAGAAAAATGAAACATTTTACACTAATCCTGCGCAGGGGGCAGCCTACATTAATCATATTTAAATGAGGTGAAGCCAGTTTCACCTCGCGATGGAGAACCGAACAACTCGGCACGCACCTTATTTTACCTAGAAAAGAAATACTGTTAGTTCAGCGCGGTCACTGTCCTGAAACACCACCAATGCTCATCTTTTAACGCAACGCTATGTGATGGGAAACACCACAGAGACCAAGCACGCCCGCTGGACTCATTCATTGTACATTGTGAAGCAGGACGAGAGGTGCGAGAAACCTCGCGAGATTTCGCCAACGCGTTACTCCAACAGCGAGTCAGGAATCCCGTCACGTCCGATGACCTCAGGTTCACTGTAAAGGGGAGGGGGGGGGTCCGCAGTAAACATCGCGTTTAAATGTTTAACTATCAATTGTTTAAATTTGATTCCATGTAAACATCAGAGGAACAACCTGGACGTCATGTCGAACGGCGAGCTTAAAGGCCTGAGCTGTTAAAATTGCCCGAAAAGAGCCGCAGGGACGCGCCGTGATTTTAGCTCTGCGTGTTGGTTAACAATACAGCTCGGCAGCTTTTACCCACATTTCGCCTCCGTGTCCCAGCAAGTGACCGCCAGAAAAGCCCCGAACCGCTTCCTCGAGCGTCTAAGAGCTGGGAAAACACTCGCAATGCAGGGAGAAAAGCCACACGTCCCCCAAAACAAACAGTGCTGCGGCGCGCAGGGCTGCCGGCTCGCCGGGAACCCGCAGGACGCCCTCTCAGCCTTACCAGTGTGTTGTCATATTGGCCAAGAAACGTCCAAAAAGGCACTCGGTCCTCGGCGGTCCTCACTGGGTGTATGAGAGAGGGACTGGCGAAGCTGTGGACGGCCGACCGGTCTTTCTCAGCCAGCAAAACATTACGCGGCGCCAGCGGTGTGTTTTCACCGCCGCCTTTAGCTCCAGGCTACACACGCTCCGCCTGTGTTCCCTCTCCCCAGCCCTGTCACTCGGAAAGGATACTGCGGCGGTGGTGGCGGCACACTGGGCGGCTGCTGGGTGACCGGCACTCCCGCCATCGGCAGGGCGGCCCGCAGCAGGCTCGGCGGAGACGGCCCGGCTCCCGGTCCACTTCCCACGACGGCGGCTGATTTCGGTACCGCTTTCGTCGGTAAACTCATTGCAACGGAAATTCAACTATATACAGTTTTAAAAAGAAAAAAATGTATAACCGCTACCACAGACGGAGAGAATAACGCATATAAGGTTAGCTAGCTAACTAGCTAGCACGCGAGCTACAATGTAAGACAAGAGCGGCGGCGCGAGCCGGACTGTAGGCCCTGTGAGCTCGCGGCGGCGAGCCGGGGCGCGAGGAGAATGCCCGTTTCACTGCGCGAGAAGCTAGCTAGTTAGCTAGCTAGCTAACTCCGCTTATTGGGGTTCAGTCTTCATGGGTACGGCGGGGGGTCGTCGTCCCCCTTCCCCGGCGAGGGGGCTTTTCCCGCGGGGTCCGGCTCGGCTCCGCTTATCCAGAGGCTGAACGTCGCCGACCTCTTCTGCTCGACTTTTCTAAAAGCTCACAGCCGGCGAAATGTCACTGTGAAAGTTCCTTTTCGGCGGAGAAGCGAGGCTTCGCTCAACATGGCGCTGCGGCCGCCTCCAGCAGTCCGGCAGGACGGACGAGTCGGGATCGGTCGGCGCGCTCCGGAAGCGCTCGGCTCGCGACCGCCGAACGCGCTGCTCTTACACAAAAAAAGAACTTTCGGGTGTCTCCGGTTTCACGGGTCAGGACAGTACAGCGCTTCTGTATGAGATAAGATTTAAAAAGCAGACGTCATGTGGCTCTTTCATCATTAATATGTCCTTTTCTCTCTCCGAATAAAAATGCAATTTGAAGAACCATCTGCATGTGCTTCATACGAACTTATGTTTCTCACGCATGAATGGGGCGGCAGGTTGCGGGGAGTTAAGTGGCTCCTGTCTTTCAGCCGGAATGTGCTGGGTTTGAATCCCACTCCTGCTGTCCTCTGAACTGACACACTAAGCTAACAGTTACCTTAGATAGTTACCTTACCTGGTTATCTGATGCTCGTCTGCAAAAACTGGCAAATGAGCGTAAGAAGCTCCGTGTAGGAACCTCACCCTGTAGGTCACCTTAAACAGAGACCCCAGCTACATGTAATATTGTACTGGCATAGGTCATATGTTCATATACAATTAAATTCTTGATTAAAATGTTCCTTGAGGTGCATGGAGTGAACATGTAACTTCCAACAAACCTGTAATGAAAAGGATCAGTTTTTTTAATCGGTTACCGATTACTGAATTTTGTACAAATCATACAAATATTTGGTTTTAGGAAAGCAAAACATGACCGAATTCCACTCACAGTTGTCTAAAATAACTCCCCTTGTGAGTTCTCACTTGAAATCAGCTGGGTGTTCTTATGTCGACTGTGAATACAAACATTGAGAAATGTGGGATACTTTCACAATTTGACATTTTTGACACTTTTGCTACAAGTAGAGAAAAGAGGTGTGATTCCTTATTAAAATACTATGATTGCACAGTTCTGAATGTTAAATATAAGAAGGAATCCCAGGAGGCAGCGGGTCACAAGGCGGAGTGTCCGTCGGACAGACGGGGACGGTGTCCTTCAAAACACACCTGACACACACATTTACCTGCCTAAACTGCATGTCTTTGGGAAGAAAAGACCTCATGTAAACGACACCTGTGTGGACCTGGGAGAACAGGTGCAAATGACAGAAACAACGGTAAAGGAAAATTCAAACCAGTAACCCTAATAACCATAACTAGTAGGTAGATAGATAGATAGATAGATAGATGGAAAAAATGAGTAGATGAACAGGTACATAGATAAAAAAATAGGTAAATAATAAATAACATAATGATAAAGATAGACAGGTACATGAATAATGGACAAGGTAAGAATAAAGAAACCAGTGTTGATGGTACACCATGGGTGGTAATGGCCAGTCCCTAAACAAAAAAAATCAAAGCCATCATAAGAAGATACAGAGAAAAAGAACTGAGAAAAATGAAGATAATATATAAGCAACCCGAATGAGCCTGAGGGAAACTGCACAAGGAGCGCTGGAACAACACAGGGATGAATAGACTGTGGGTGGGGGGGGGGGGGACAG
>UFQX01000322.1:0-26580 GCA_900497675.1 Arapaima gigas | reverse complement strand
GGGGGGGGGGGGGGGGGGGGGGGGGACAGTGGATTGAGATAAATAAAAATTAGTAGTGACACTTCAATACTGCAGGGGAAACAAGAGGTCTGCATCACCCTGACAGCACGAGGACTTGCTGTGCAGCGTAACTGACGTTGGCAGGAAAGACCTTTAACCTCCGTTCTCAACTGAGCCGGTGATAAAAAGTGAGGGATGGAGAAGATTCCTGCGGGAGGGAACAGGAGCATGTTGGGAGGCACAGGAGAGTAATCTGAGGTGAAGATGAAGGTTAAACAGGCATCAGAGACTCAAATGAGGTCTTGGAATCACAGGCAAGAAGGTGTTTCAAGGATCAAGGTTTGACTCCATTGTCATTCTGTCTTATATAGATGTACAAAGGAGAATGAAATTGAATTCCTCTTGGACCGGTGTACACTGCACGAGAGAGCCTGACAACAAGGCGCAAGACAGACAAATGAGGTAGTTGGCAGGATTGATAAATAAACATAAGAAAAATACGAAGGTAGATAAACAAGCAGTTTAAGCAGGAAGTAGCAGTGGATCAGACAGGGTGAAGAACAGGCAAACCATGGTACTCGAACCCATTACACAGCGTTATGTCCAGGTCCACCGGGGGGTGCGGACGCCCCGTCGTGCTGCATGTCAGAAGACCAAAGGGTGTGAGAAGAAAACAAGCTGAAAGGAGCAGATGAGCAACAGCAGATGGTACCAGAGAGCCACAACTGGGACATGTTCCCTGAACCCAGAAACCCTTCATTTCAGCAGTTTCTCCACATATTCTACCCTGTGGTCGTCCCCCACTTTCCAGTCCCATTCTGAAGTTTAAGAAGTACAGTTTTAACCGTTTTATTCTTCACAGCATTTGCTTCTTATCCCCTACTGTGTGTTGAAAGTTGGGAGAATGGAGAATAAGTGTGACTTTCCATACTCGCTGTAATTTGTTGTCAAATAATTAAACACTGTAAGGTATTTAAAATGTCCACGCATCACCACCGACCTCTGACACGACGCTCGCGGTAAGTGTGACAACGGTTGTGAATTTATCTGACAGAAAAAGATGTAATCTTCTATAAAACCAGTTCCCAATATGCTGTCCTGTGATGTCCATTCGATGAAAAAGCTGTTTTATGTTTTCCAAATATACTGTCTAAATATTCGTGAAATACCACTTGCAGGATGGACTACGTGGGGGTCTTTTAGGTGTGTAGCCGGGTCAGGGTTGTCCAGGGGTATAATGATAAATAATATAAACTATACCCTGTTATGTGTGAGTGGATTGGCAGGGCAACGGGGGGTAACAAATAGCATTTGCAAGTACAAAATCTGACAATTCAAAGAAACCTAACTAGTTTAATCCTTTACATTACACAACTATTCAAGTGCAAAGCTGGAAAAAGAAAAAAGGGCGCAAAACACGGAATAGAGTGTTCCGCAGCCTCACTCACAAACTACGAAAAACACAGAGAAGCAAACAGTCCACCAACGTGGACTCAAAGACAAAAAGCAAACAAAGTGTTTAGAAAAAGACACGCGTGGCGTCTGGGGTCAAAGAGGATGGCCGCCTCTGACAACTGAGGCGGGACGAAATAGAGGTTAGAAAAATGAACACAGAAGTGGATGTGACGGTTTTACAGAAATAATTTACTCCACGGCAGGATTATTGGCTGATTCGCGCAGCCTTGTGTTTTCAGCCAGGGCTCTGTCTCTGGGAATTGTGGTAAGTCCTAGCAGGGGGTCTTGCTTACTGTAATATAATGTCAAGTGAAATATTAACCATGCAGACTTTGGACCACAGTGACTCTGCACAGAATAAATGGTTACTGAAAACGCATAAATTCATGTAAACTGTACAGATTTGTCCATGTAACAAAACACAGTGTCTTCTGAAGCTCACGCGAAAGGCGCAGGAGTCACTCAGATTTTTAAACTCAATAAACAACAACAAAAAAAAGAGTACCTGTCTGCTGAAACTGGCATTCTGAGGTGGTACACGGCAGAGGGTACACACTTCTAAAAGGTGAGATGCGGATGCTTTCTTTTGAAAAAGGGAGTGTGAGAAAACACAAGGCAGCGTCCGTCCAACTGGCGCGTCACTGCCCAGCGTCTCGGCCGCATGGCATCAAATCCTTGCCCAGTGTGACCTCGTGGGAAGCGAAGCCGTGTGAAACGCTGTCGCCCCGAGCAGAAGCCCACACGCACAAAAAAACCCAGATGGCCGTGGCAAAACAGCAAGCGAAGAAAGACGAGGAACTGTTATTTTTGTGCACATTAAAGCAGTTTGAAAGAGGCCTTTTATTTAGAACAGCAAACACATTTCCAGCAACAGTACCTGCAAAAATAACCACTTGAGTGGTGTTAACAGGAGATCTAAGCACTTCAAAATACTCACCTCTTTTCAGATGGAAATCCTCTCCCAGTTTAAACAGAGGAACCTTTATGTGTGTTAAATAATAATATTTACTCCCCAGGCCTGGTCCAGCACCGAGTGGCTGCTGCCACAAATAAGCCCAAAAGCACATCTTAAAAGATCTCCTTCAAATTCTGTATATTACATTTCTTTCTAAAAATTGCCATGTGTTGCTGTGAACCCAACCTGAGTGAATTTAAATGGAATTTTTGTTAAACTCCTCACCCTGCGGGTCAGTGAGGGGTGAGGGGATTTACCCCCAGCATCTGCTCTGGGTTTCTCCTTGAAGAGTGGAGGGTGAAATGTGGTCTGTCGCGCATTATGAGCGAGGGGGTGAATGGATGAATGGATGGACGAGTTATTCCACACCCAGACTGGGGCCTATAAAAGCCCCCAGCAGAGGGACCCGGGTTCAGATGGGCGTGAAGGGGCACCGCTGGCTGGGGTTTGTCTCGGAGGAGCTGGAACACAGCGCTGGATTTTATTTTTTCTGTCTTCTGTGAGTACATATTGCTGCATATGAATACTGTAAATATGACTCTCATCTCCGGCATAACTTAATATTTATTTTCCAAATGCGGCTTTAGTGTCAGATCTTAGAATATGAAGCCGGCTTAGTCGTTCTGTTTATATTTTGTTCGGTTCGACAGTTATTATTATTATTATTATTATTATTATTACTGGAATAAGCATTTATTCATTTTCTTAACAGTATAGCGCTGTAACATTAGGTGGTAAAAAGGCAACATTTTAAGGTGCTGAATAATGGAGAGTTTTGGAAGCCTGGTTTATCCGAATGTCAAACGTAAAGAAAGCGCTTGGAAAGACGCAGTTCAGTGTTTTCATACTTTATCGGACTCGTTTTGTTTAAACGCGCTCTAACCCGTCAGCGTCTGTATGCATTTCGTTTTTTCCCCCAGATTTAAAAAAAAAAAAAATCACAATTTTAGCTATAAACTCTACACTGGTGTCGTGTCCCGTGGTGACGAGTTTCGCGACTTTTTATTATGACATTTATTTTGGGACATTTTTATGCTGTCCTTCGTTTTGCTCCGTTTGGCGGGTTCACCACATCTGCTGGGGTCAAACCAAGTCACACTTCGCGCACATACTTGCTACACATTTATTCCACAGTTTGAGAAGAACCCCCCCCCCCGGGGGGGTCAACAGGGGTAATAAATGTCGGGTTTGGTCATTAAATAAAATTACCGCACGCGGGTTTAGACGAGAGACCCTGTTGGCGGCAGCGAGGGGCGCGTCTGCCGCCGGACATCTGGGGGTTTTGCGCACAACATGGAATTTTCATTTTGTCTGAATGAATAATTACAGACTCAACAATCTTCCATCCCACTGAACAAGGATGCGGCCAGAAAGGAGCTCTGAACACCGACCACCGATTGTCCCCCTTTACAGCTGAGCAGGAGAAGAAAACCCCTGATCTACAGCAGGGTCCACATATATACCTCACTTGTTTATTCATCCCTTCCTTTATCCCACTTTGTCTGAACCCCTAGAAATCTGTTTATCTGTGGACCCCAATAATTTGGCTTCCCTCTGTGCTTCTTATTTTATAATCCAAAGAGTCCACAAAGGGCAGGAATTTAAAAAAATCTGATTTCCTGCAAAAGTATTTCTGTGAAATCACAACGCAAAATGTTGTACTTTTGAATATTAGTTAACAAATGTGCCACGTCAAATAGATCCAACATTAGCAGAACAGATTTTCTCAAGACTGGAATAACAGCACAAATGATTTTTTACGTGAGACGATGGTTTAGTGTTTTTTTGTACCATTAACCGGCTGGTTGTTTCATTACAGTGCAACGTTTACACCCTGTAGTGTAAGAAAGTCTGCTCTCGTTCGCGTTTACAACTCTTGCAATGGGGTCCTAAGTACTTTCAAGGCAGAAAATACCACAGAGGCAGTAAGGCCCACAGTGTGTGAACTTGAACTTCAAGCCAGAAGAAGAACAGCACCCTTTGCCCAAGTCCAGGACAAAGCAGAGCAGCAGCTGAAGAGCACATAGTGGTGCTCCTGTCAGTGTCCTGCTCCTTCTGACAGCAGATCACACAGGGAGATCTGAGACACACGCAGGGAGACCTGCCTTACGTGTCCCGGTTGGTACTTGAGGTTTGTGGCTTTACTGTTGAGCTGATTCCTTTTTAACATCACTTACTTCAAGTACATTTATATTCACTGGAAATTTCTGGGCGCAGCAGTTCTCATGAGTTTTTTTCCACGCGTGTAACTGCTAAAAAGGCAGGTGGGTGACCACAGAAGAAGTGTGGTCACCTGTATTGTTTAGATTTATGCATTTGGCAGACCATTTCTCTAAAGTTGGTACAGTGACTGTGTTAAACTCCCTGCATTCATATGTCGATCAAACAAAGCAAGTGTGAGACAGCCAATCCACCTGAAACACACGTGTTTGGACTGTAGGAAGAAACCCTCATAAACACAGGGGGAACATCCACCTTGAACCCGAAACACGCAGGTTCCACAGACAGATTTCAATCCCGCTACTGAACACACAGCCCAGGAACTGTGAGGCACCAGCACTACCAGCTGTGCCTCCATTATTACGGAAAGGGATGTAATTTGTGTTGCTGTGCAAATGATTATTTATTGCATGGATTCCAAATATCCTGGCTGCTTAAAATATTTTTACTACAAATAAATTTGTCTGAGGCAGAGCGCAGGAAACCAGAGGGTAACATTGACGAATAAAAGCTCAAAAAAAACTCCAACAACAAATACAGAGGATGTGATATGTGATAATGCAACAAAAACAAACATGAAAATAAAATGAACGTATAGAAAACGTTAGAAATACGTCAGCAGAGAACAGTTTTAGGGCAGTACGCAGAATATTTGATATTTACACTCATTTTTCCTTTCGACTGGGTGAAAAATGCATTGGCAGTTTCTGCGTAGGAGACTTCAAATGCAGCTCATCGCCGTGTTCTTCCAACGCGCAAACAGGCCAGCTCAGCGCGAGTCTAACTAATCCTCTGTCTGTGCGCATTGCTGCCTTCCTAAAGCACAACCCTCGCAGCTCAGCGGGACGCAGTGGAATTCCCACCACATCCTCGTGACATTCTTACCATTCCCTCGTCGTTCTCGTAAAGCAGGGCTGCAATCTGTTAGACAGTCCACAGTACGCGCTCAGTCGTGTCGAGTTTACCTGTTCTCCCCATGCCTGTGCAGGTTTCCTCCAGCTTCCTCCCACAGTCCAAAAACATGTGTTTTAGGTAAACTGGTGACTCTAAACTGCCCGTGCGAATGAATGAGTGTGACTTTCCTGCGATGACCACTGTGACCGTACACTGAACCAGCAGTTACTGGTACTGAATGACTTTTTATTTTTCCTCCACTCTCTGTCAGATTTGCACACAGAGATCTGGTGGCTCTGCTCTGCGGAACGTGAGGTGAGACGAGCGAGACCCAGGAACCTCCAAAGACAGCATGAAGGTGACAGCCTTGGTAGTCGGATTCTGCCTGGCGACCGTCTCCTTGGGGAAGCCTCAGTTCCCGGGTGAGATGTTCCAGCCTCTGTCAGTGGCGCATAAACACCGCACGCGGGAATCGGCCAACGTGCATCACACAGCCTGTGACTTTTTTAAGCTTCAACCCCACACTGGCCCAGTGTCCAGCCAGACCAGGGTTCAGCAAGACTCGCCTAAGTCATTTGACTTCTAGCTTGTTGGCTGTATAAATTATGGGGGCAGATGAAATTCAAATGAAATGTCAAAAGCTGAAAGCAGGAATTCAAAAGAACATTTCATAGCTGTAGTTTGCCAAGGTCTGGGGCGCAGATGTTAGTGGTATATAAATATTTACAACAGTAAAAGATAAACATTAAAGCATCAAATTCAATTTACATATTTTGCTGTCCTGATTGTTGTGTAATATTGATTCATCATTTGTATGTTCTGCTGTAAGTCAAACAGAACTTTTACTGTATATTCCTTTGTATATATGTCAAAGGCTTAAGCAATTGGCTATGTGTCCTTGTTGATGGACAAACAGGATGTTTTCATCTCTGGGCGTTTTTGTGCAGCGGTCGGGACGAAAAAAGGTACTAATAAGCAAACGTGACCCAAAGTGTCTTTTTTTTTCCAGCCAACAGACAAAAAGTGAAAGAGAAGAAAGGAATGATGAGAATAGTTTCCCACAAAAGGGCTGCAGAAGGCCACTCAGAATGAGAAAAAAATTGTGAAACATAAGTGACTTAAAGATGATCCAGTGCAGGATTGTTAAAATTTTTCATGCATAAAGAAGCTCCTTCAAGTGAACGTTTCTCTGCCTTCGCCCTCTTTACGCCAGTGTATCTCAATCTTTTTGATGTTTTGCCTTAAAATTCAAGAATTAAGAGTAATTCCGTTCCTTCGTCTGACTATCACTGGCAAGATTTTCAGTGTTTATTATTATTAATGGAGGCACCGGGAGACCTCAGGCTTTATGTACAGTTTTTTAGGTTCAGACTCCTGGCATAAATTCATTACTGAGGACCAGCCCTACATTAGTGCTATAAAGAAGCTCAAAGGTGGCAGCTTTTCTGAAGACTGAGGAATGCTTTTGCTGGACATCCGAACGAGACAAGCAGCACAGTGACTTCATCCTTTCTCCTACTGTCTACATTTAACCGTCCATGTGTACTGCTCTTTCTGTCCATGCCCGGATTTAACTCATTGTCACCGGCCTTTCCCAGGTTAAAGACTATTTTGTTTCAAAACTTGCCGTTCGTCACCTCTGCCCCAAAACTGGTGACACATTTATTTTCTGAACGAGCTTTAGAGGCTTATATTTAGCTAGAGACTAAGAGGCTTTGAATTGTCAGATGATGGACCCTTCTGAAATGTTCATGGGCATTTTTTTATTGAGCTTCCTTTCATCTAGTTTAATATAAATAATGTAATGTCAGGTCATGGCAAACAGGACACAGTTTTGCACTTAATGTAGACTGTGGCAAAAAAATTTAGTCTGTAACATATTTTTTTAAATATAAACATTTTCCCAAGTAAATCAGTACTATGGGACTTAAGAGGTACTTAAGTGAATTTTTAAACTGCCTTTTATGGCAGAAGAACATTATTAAAAAGTATTGCGTTTTAAATCGGATTTAAGATACAAAACACATGGGTGGGCAGGAAGATACAAGATGAAATCTGCTAATAACAAATTAATCCTGGCTTTAGGCTAAGATATTGTGCAGAATTCACTCTCACTGAGCACATCCTTGTCAGGTGTATGAGGATAAATGATTTTTCTGATCTACCAGAGCAAGAGAAGAGTCCCTCCTACTGGAATTCTGCAGCTCAGAACACACTGAAAAATGCCCTGAATCTACAGGAACTGAATAAGAACGTTGCCAAAAACCTGATTCTGTTTCTCGGAGATGGTATGTACGTTCGCATCAACTTTCTGTGTGGTACAGGCCAAACATAACATTAGAACATCTGAGTTCACAGACTTCATCACTCAGCAGTGCTGGGACAACAGTGTGAAGTCCGATCATACCCTAAAACCCTATATTCCTATCATCTGTGGCATTAAACTCATACACGTGTCAAGAGCAGATTTTATAAGACATGGGAACAATACTAGTTTAAGTACTTTTTGGAAATGTATACTTTGTTTTAAGTCAAAGTATAATTGGCCCTATACAATTTATAGAGGTTAAATACATTTTGTAAAGAGCAAGGAATAGATGTTAACATTGCTTGCTGTTAAAAGTACACTTTTAAATCTATTATAATAAATACAGGAGAACAAAAAAGTGGTCTTTTAATGTCCTTATGTCAGGGTACTGTAAGAGTTGCTGTCACTGCTATTGCAAACAGGAAAAAAGGTTACCATAAAAAAGTGTATTTTTAGCATCTTGTAGCCTGGTCCTAATAAATGTAATGCTTTTAAAATTTTTGTAAAGCAGGATGTGACTTTTGGTATGTTGGGTGTCTTTCTAAAATATACTTTGGGTAAATATTTATGCTAACTTGGTAGCCATGGAGCAAACCTGACAGAGCCTCTTTGTTTGGTCAGTAATGTAAAATGATGAGAGGAGAAACAATGCAGAAATACAAAATGTTTCAAAGTGACCTTTTACTCTTCCTCTAACACTTTTTTCACAAAATGTGGGACTGGTAATGTAAAGGGATGGGCATTCCCACGGTTACGGCTGCTCGCATCCTGAAGGGTCAGCTGGGCGGCCACAGCGGGGAGGAAACCCAGCTGGAGATGGACAAGTTCCCTTATGTAGCTCTTGCCAAGGTACAGCATTTTGTCATAATTCGGTTTCAATAAATACCACCTTTTGTGGAGTTAAAAGTGGAACGTAAAGTAGGAACGTGAATGTAGAACATCTTTGACTGTAGGTGTCCTACGGGCACGAAATATCGATAAACACACGTGGATCTCGTGGGTACAGTCTGTTTGATTCAGTCTCAGAAATTTACCAATAACAGAAAACAGTTTTTGCAGTCAAATGAAAGGAATCTGGAATATTCTGGAATATTTTTTCAACTGTCTGAAAAATCCAAAATTGAGAATAGACTGTATTAAAATCAGAGTCCAGATTTAAAGATGTTAACTTCTGGTTGCCCAGGACTGACTCTGGAACCCAGATCCAGTATCTGCTCCTCTTGTCTTGGAAGGGACTTTTTTACTCCTCAGCTGATTCCTTTCTAGACGTACAACACCGACGCCCAAGTAGCAGACAGCGCTGGCACGGCCACCGCTTACCTGTGCGGGGTGAAGGCCAACGAGGGCACGGTGGGGGTCAGCGCGGCCGCCGTCCGCGGCCAGTGCAACACCACCTCCGGGAACGAGGTCTCCTCCATTCTCAAGTGGGCCAAAGACGCAGGTGGGGGGACCACACTGCAGAAACCACAGTCACATAGCCTCCGCGTCTGCTCCTCAGCCTGAAGTATCACACAGAAAATCCAAACATTTCATTTTACAGGAAAAACATCAGTTGTTTCCCTTTTCCGTGCAATTCTATTGCTGTGACCCCACTTTCATGGTCGTATCCCGTCACGGCCACGGAGTAGCGTTTACGTCACTGTTCACTCGACGTGCACCGAGGAAGACGTCTTGCCGAAATGTGACCGCACAGCGACAGCTAAACACGTTATTTGTTTCCTTGAGCCTGTCTTTGCGCTCCCATCTTGTTTGTCTTTCCGAAGGGTAGATCTAAAATTCAATGCTGTCATTTTCTGAAATGAGGCAACCGACACAGGCAGCTAAAAGACTACACCAGCATAGATGGCTTGGCTGCCAGGTGGCTGCGTTCCGAAATCCGAAGTTCCGAAGTTATTTAAGAAATCTGTCCGGATTTGTGAAGAGGACCACGGTAAATGGAGGTTAATGAATACGGCTGTGTTTTCAGGCAAGTCGGTGGGTATTGTTACAACGACACGCATCAACCACGCCACGCCCGGCGCGGCCTACGCCCACTGCGTGGACCGCGATTGGTTGTCCGATGCGGAGCTGCCCCTGGAGGCCCTGCGGGAGGGATGCAAGGACATCGCTTTGCAGCTGTTTGAGAATATCCAAAATATTGATGTGAGTGATCAATAACCACTCGGCTTCTCCTGCTCTGCAACATCTGCACCCATCCATCCACCGCTGTCGGGGCATCTGTCCATCCATCCATCAGTCCAATGATTTATCCACCCAGCGATTCATCCATCCATGTTTGTAGCCATTTATACGGTTTGAGTTGCTGTGATCTGAACCCTAAACACCAAACATCTCAATTGCCAGTTTATGTGGACAATGTGTCTGGACTGTAGCAGTAAATATGGAGCAAATACACACACACACACACACACACACACACACACACACACACACAAAAGAAGGGCTGCAAATATGAAAACATACACATTCTGAGAAGTTGTGCACGTGTAGGTGTGAAAAATGCACTGAGCCCTACTTCACTTCAGGCAATGTTTCTTTCGTCAAAAACTTTTGATATATATACCTCTGTTTCACTGTACTTTCCATTTAAGATGTTATGAGCCAACCTGAGCCCAGGGCTGTGCAGTTGAGTACATTTGGCCTGTGCTCTGTGTCCAGGTGATCATGGGAGGAGGCCGGAAGTACATGTTTCCCAGCAACACGTCGGACGTAGAGTATCCTGGAGAGCGCAGACACATGGGCACTCGCAGAGATGGCAGGAACTTGGTGGAGGAGTGGAAGGACAGGTTCAAAAGTCATGTGAGAACAACATATTTCTAGGTTCTGGAACCTTCCTGGGGGGAAAAAACTCAGCACTGTGCCACTGCTGCTGCCTTTATGAGGCTCCTCAAACCAAGTTCTTTACGGTGGAACTAAAGTATTCCTTCCTTTTAAATAACACTACTGCTTGAAGCGGGTCGGGACCCAGCAGTACACAATACCAACACTACATTTTGCTCTTTAGAGAACCAAAAATGTTTCATATGTACCAGCACTTCTCACAACCTCTCAGTGCTCTTTCCTGCCCCCTGTTGAGCAGACTCTCTGTGTGAGCTGCTTTCCCAGTAAAACAGGGCAACTGTGGTACATGGTTATTATTCATAATAATCCTCTTTGCACCATTTCATTACCCAGGGTGCACTAAGTTATACTGCAAGGTGTGTCACCCTGCTTCCCCACCGTTTGTTTGACATTTGTTCCCTTTATTAAGGGAACATAGTGAACATCAGCATCATTTATTCACTGCAAAGATTCCATGTAATACTTTATAGTTTTTCAACACCAACCAGGAAACACAACAACACACCAATAAGAGGAATAAAGACGCTTATAGAAATAGAATAGAATGTTAGAAAGCACTTCAGTTGGTGCTAAATGCAACAGAAATATTTAATACAAGGGGGCAAATGTAAAAAAATTCCAGTGATGATGTGGATTTTTTTCAATTGCCAAACCAGAGAGCCTATTATGTGTGGAACCGAAACGACCTGCTGGCTATAAACCCGAATAATATGGACTACATGCTGGGTGAGCGTGATTCCTTCTTCCTCAGGTCTGGAAAGCATGTAGAGCAATAATGGAAGCAGTAAAAGTAATGAGAATGCTGTTATATGGTGACTAATAAAACAATTTACAGAAGTTGTTTCCTGGGTAAATTTTTTAAAAGGCACATAAACTGTGTTAATAATAGTGGTAATAAAAGTTATAATAAATCCAGCTGCAACCAAAACCAAACACGAATCCTGTGTCTCATACTGTAACGTTAATGTGAGAATGTTCCGCTGGGCCAGGTCTGTTTGAGCCAGGTGACTTTCCCTACAACCTGGAGAGGAATTTGGAAAAAGACCCCTCTCTGACAGAGATGGTGGACGTTGCCATCAAAATCCTGAGGAAAAATCCACACGGCTTCTACCTGCTAGTGGAAGGTAATTCAAACCTGCATAGTTTTTCTATGCATTTCTTTCTAACTTTTTTTCTGTACATTGTGCAGCACATATTCAAGACATATTAAAAAATAAAGAAAACTCTATATTGTGAATGTCATGAAAAATAAAAATCATTTGCTGGTCACCTGAATTTTGATGCGAGTCACTGAAATATTCATTCGTATAATTTGGAACCTGTGTTTGCTCTGCTAGAATAGTGAAGTGTGCTGCTGGATACTGAGAGATGTTCTATTTTCCCTTGTGGACAGTGTATGGAGAGTAACTTTTCTGGGTACCTGTTTTTGCCAGACTGATTATTTACAGCATAGGTGTTGCCTTGGAACCATATTTGAATAGCTGTAGAAAATCGCAGACTTCTCTCCTTTGCTCTCAGAAATACTATAAATAATAAAGGGAATTCAGGCGCCTGAACATGCAGTGAAATTTATGCTGTTATAAAATTAGTATGTTTTTTATAATTGGTTCAGCAACTGGAGACAGACATCTCCTGTCTGCTGTTGACAGCAGTTGCAGGTAAATCGACAACAACTAGTTTGCTTTTTCGAAATCACTGGCCTTTTCATCGATGCGGACGTTTTCCGGAAGATCCGGACTTTGGTGGTCGGCAGTTACAGCCTCTTGGTGTACTTGAGGTCTCTGACTGGAGACAGACTTGTGACCGTTGATCTCGGACAGGTGGGCGCATTGACCACGGGCATCACGAGGGCAAAGCTAAGCAGGCCTTACATGAAGCTGTGGAACTGGACAGGGCCATCGGGCGGGCAGGCTTACTGACCAGTCTCCACGACACGCTCACCGTGGTCACTGCCGACCACTCGCACGTCTTCAACTTTGGGGGCTACACGCCACGGGGGAACCCCATCTTCGGTGCGTAAGAATACGTTTGTCGCGACTCACGTCCACTTGTGCTATGCTACATCAAGCACAGGCCTGTCAACCTTTTCTCCAACCGGAATTATTTTTAAGTATGGTCTGTGTGGCAGGTCTGGCACCAATGCTGAGCGACGTGGACCGGAAGCCTTTCACGTCCATCCTTTACGGGAACGGACCTGGGTACAAAATAGTGAACGGCGCGCGGGAGAACGTCTCAGCTGTGGACTACAGTACGTAACCGACAGCACGTTCGCAGTCTGACATATCCGCCCTGCCATCTGTTAAGCTACTTCAAATTAGTCATACATTTATACAGTTGGGCAATTTGTAGTGGAACAACTGAAAGCAAGTGCTTTTATTACGGATAATGCAGCAGGAGGTGGGATCCAAACCTGGATCTAAATCTGAGCTGACAGCTCTGACTGCTGCACATCCAGCATATAAATCCAACTGTTTGCTCACAGTGTGGCTCCAGTGATAGAATGAGCTGATGCTGTAAGGTGTTTTTTTTTTAAGTTATGCCCTATTTTAATTTTGCCTCAAGTCTCTGAAAAAAACCAGAGGTTAAATGTGCGCTAAGGAACGGTTTCGGTTGCCTCGTTCTCTCTCCCCCTCCAGAGCAGAATAACTACCAGGCTCAGGCTGCTGTTCCACTGCGCATGGAGACCCACGGTGGGGAGGACGTGGCCATCTTCTCCAAGGGTCCCATGGCCCACCTCCTGCACGGCGTCAAGGAGCAGAACTACATACCCCACGTCATGGCCTACGCCGCCTGCATCGGGCAGAACAAGCTGCACTGTCGCTCGCTCAACAGCCAGGGCCCATCGGCTCCTACGTCTCTCACACTGCCCACCTTGGCCGCTATGCTACTGCTGGCCCACCTTTTCTGGTGACACCTTTCATTCAGGGAATCTCTTGGGAAACATCCACTTGTCACCTCCACATGAGCCCTCCTGCTGGTTCCAACCTGAGGTTTCAACAGCTGTAGAAAATGTACAGCATCTATATCTCCCACATAGTCCTCAACATGAAGGTATGGGAGATATAGAATTGTGAAGAGCGTGACAAGGGTGATGAGACAGTAGGAAAGGTTTTCCGCCGAGTTTAAACGTTAAGTTTACTTTACACAGTCAATGGAAACTTCTGGGCGTTGATTTATTTCTGTTATTACTAAAACTAATAGTTCAGCAATTTTCTAATATGGTGACATTGCTTGGTCAGAAACTCTTAAGGGGCTGAAAAGGTTCATATTATTACTGTTAACCACAAATTACATAGTGAGGCTGAAGTCAGAAAGAGTCAAACGTGAGATAACATTCTATTTAGAATGAGAGAATTGCTCCAAAAAACTACTTAATGTGAATTTGAAAAAAAAAAACCTTGCAATTCTTAGCAGGTAAATCCTTTGTCAGTTGAATATTTTATTGTTTTGTATGTCCAAATTATTACATGAATAATCTACCTCATTGTATTCAGAAGTACAAAACAAATTCCTAGAGACCACATATGATTTCTATGCCAGATCGACTTCTAAGGTTGTTTGAGAATGTGTTTCGTCAGCTTGAAAAGATGAATATTGAATACTCTCACACATGTTGCAGAAACAAAGGAAACTCTGCTGCATAACATTCGGATCTTAAAGTTTGTAAAAGTGTTTTTGAATACTTGAGCTCTGTTAAGATTCAGATGAAGCAACCAAAGGCCTTCTCTTACATGTACGTCCTATTAAAAAGGAGATATGATCATAGCAAACTTTTTTACATTCATAATTGGAACCTTACCAGTTTTTCAAAAGAAATATAATTGTAAATGTTTTGTTAAATAAATTGGTTTTTTTATGACTTAATGGGCAGGCATGATTTATTGTATGGAGTCTGGATCCATCATAGAGAGAAGATTAACTTGACTGTCCGTTAATGTTGTTTCTTTATGAAAAAATTTAATGCATCAAAGTGCCATTCGAAGAATTTGCTTCTATAGTGAGATCATAAAAGACAAATTAACTGATAAAATAAAGTGTTTTATTATTATTCTTAAACACTGTTTAGCTGACACTGTCAGGTGGCTTCCAATGTGAAGTTTGTACACTTAGCTGCTTACATTTACATATTTACTATCTGGGCTCATTGCATGTGCAGGTATCTCCTGAGATATGAGTGTTTGACTTACAGGCTTTTGGGGTATAAAAGCGATGTTACTTAGGTTTCCTAACTCAGTAAGGAGAATTAACTAACATCGCTTTTGTACACGGAAACATGAGGCTGATTTCTCAAATTTATGAATAACAAGAGCCATATTTTATTTTAAAGTGCAGAAACGGCTAAAATATGAAAGCCGGGCTCCGTGGGATTTCTCTGTAGACAGGAAAATCCTTTAGGCTTTCAAATGAGTTCCAAAAAGTTGGTCATGAGGTTGTCATAGGACCAAACATAACAGAAATCTGGTGAACAAACTCAGTTAGTAGATGTTCCATCCCTTTTCAAAGGAGACTCCTGAGCCATACCTGGATGAGGAGCTGATCTCTGTGTATTTAGGGTCAGGAAGCAGAAGCTCAGATGTTTAGAAAGGGGGAAAAAGTACTGGAAAAAATGAGCACTAAGGCAGCAGAAGATGCTCGTGGTCTCCTACCCAACAGAGAACGTCTCAGCCTCAGAACCCTTCCAACTGATGTGGTCAACTAAGCCTGAAAAATAGCTGCACCTACACAGAACAGTTCTCATTACATGGACCTCAGCTAAACCGTATCACCACAAGACCACATCCAGGGATATCTTCCCGACATTCCATGCAATGCCAAATAAGTCTCACTGCTGCTCATAGCTGGTGTGAAGAGGTTCTACTGACTGTTGTGAACAGTAATTGTCAATGGATGTCAGTCAAGATGGAATTATGTAAAGGTAGAGTGAAGCCAAAATCTGTGGTCTTTGTAAAAGCCTTTGTCACATGTAAATAGAATGTGCATGTTCCACAGTTAACCTCACGAGGAGTTTTGGAAACGGTAAAACTTCAGTGTTTGTGGTTATCAGTCCTCCTGCAGCAGGACAGTGAAGGGGAATTTGGGGAATTTTTACCTTTATGGTATTTTTCCTGCTAACAACACAGATTCCTTTCAAGATGTTTATTTTAGGGTCCTGGGATGAAAGGTTAGCGATGTGGTTCCTGTCAGGAGAACTGAGAATACATGCATGAAAATCCTTTCATCCACATGGTTTGATGACACTGTAAAGAAAGAGGACGTAAAGCTGCGTGAGAAAGACAGAAAACAGACACTGTCCTCCCAGTATGAGGCAACCAGGAATTTGCTTTAACTCACAGCAAGATAAGCCATTTGAACCACATTTGGGTTTATTTACTATAGTAATACCTGGCTTAGTGCTGTAGATGTGTTCATGAGAAATGGAGAGTTAAATGAAACTGCGCTGTTAGAGCCCATTAATACAGTATTTCAGGTAAACGCAGTTTGAAAAATGTGCTTGTGCAGCGCCATAGAAAATAGGTTAGTTATACCATTAATAATAGTTAATAATAGTCTTTTTTATTGGTCACAAATGTAAAATTCCTAAAGACAGTTTTGTAATATTTTATTTAAAAATATTCAAAGTTATCGGCTCTGCACCTCCACAACCCGGACCAGGAAAAAGCAGTTAAGGAAAGTGGTTGGATGGATGGATTATAGATTATTATTTCAAAATATTCAAAATAAACAGGAGGCAGAGCTGATCAATATTTTCCTGTGCCACTGTATTAAAAACAGCTTAATAGAGATTTTGCAAAATGTTGTTAAGATGCAATGTCACATTTATTCCTGAAAAGCCGTTACTACTGAGGAAAAGAATGAGAAACACAAAATATGAATGAATCATTTTCAATGAGTTAAGCAACTGTTCACTTAATCCGAAAATATTTTAGCGAGTCTACGATTGTAACCTGGTAGACTGGGATCAGATGGTTTAAACACCTTAAGATCTGAATAAATTATCTGCACATTTTTTAAGACAAGGTGATTTTGAACATTTTAGGTATATGGAATACAAGCTGAGTTACTGCTGAGTGGCAAAAAGTAAAGGAAAAATATTTTTTTAAAAAAAGCTGTTAAAGTCAGAAATTCTCTAAAAGTACCTAACAAGACTTCTGAAGGTGTTTCCTTATCCCTGTTTCTGTCTGTTTTCACAGTTCACACCCACAAATGCAGCCACTGTTTGCATTTCGGGTACATCCTCTCCTAAGTTCGCTTAAGGTTCCCCAGAATGTCCTTTTAGCATCTTTCAAAACATCTGAAAGGGCATTTAGGGTAATATCGTTCATTTCAGCACTTAAACACACACCAAAAATGTTATGCTCCTCATCAGAGGTAAAGAAATATTTTAAGAAGTGAAAATTCTCCAGAAGCTGTAGGTGGAACTGGATCTGTTCCATGTCATCTGTGAGAACTTTCTTCTCTCTCTTCCCTTCAGAAACACTCTGGCTTCAGGAAGGTAGCGTTTGCCCTGCGAGTTGGGATCCATACTTTAAATAAATGGTTTCTGTTTATAGTCTCTATTTACTTCATGGGTTTATGGATTACAGTAAATGACCTACAAGAAGGTAGCATAGCTGCACTGCTAATATATCATTTCAGGATTAAAGGTTGGGTTAGTTAATCTTTGTAAAGGTCTGCAAAGGTCCATCTGGCCAGAAAGAAACCCACTTAAACATAAAGCACCTCAGTTTGACCCTCAGTTTAAACCAAACCAAATGGTCAAGATAAACAGATACAGTAAAATAGCCAAAACTGAAAAAATATCTTTCATAACTAATACATTCTGAGTCTGTTTATTAACTGGAAACACGACACATAGGCTGTCAGAAACCACCAGACACGTCGGAGGCCCTTAACAGCTAGCTTTATCTGTACTGTATTCATAACATACCAAATATATGACAAATATATATAATTCATCCAGAACTTTCCGTGGGCTTTTCTGCACTGACACGTCTCCATATGTGAAATTAACTGTGTTTATTATTTAAACCGGTGTCCCTCTTCCAGAGAAACATCAGCATGACCATAACAACAGGGACCCCAGTTGAGACACTGGGGTGAAGGAGGAACCAGTTTCACATGTTTTAACAATAAACTAACAACATGTTTGAAATAAAATTCATTTGTCTTTAAATACTGGATTAGAGATGTTTAATATTCTGTAAATGACCGACACGTTACTGAATTTGCAAATTCATTGTTAACTTGAGAGCCGGAATTCATATTTATGTACAGTATGTGAAACCTTTAGAAAAATGTACTTTTCTGTTTCCCAATATGTCCTCATTGAAATCCATCAAACAAGCAGTTTATTCTTGCTTGTTGTGAATCTAATCCACAGGCAGCAAAGAGATTTAACACAACCACACATTAAACAGTTCATAGAAGTATTAAGAAGTAAAGAAGTTAATCTATTTTATCGGTGTTACTATTTGTTTTTAATTTGTCGACATAGCAACTATAAATTCTGTATTTGTCTGTTTCAATAGGTGCTCCTGCCTTTCTGGAGAAGGACACCGGAGTAGATGTTTCCATTCCAAATAAATCTTCCAGACTTGTGGGAGTTTTTGTACACCCAGTAAAAACAAATCTAATTTTACTCTTTTCTTAGACAAATACTATATTCCACATCCCAAGAAGCAATAAATGCATCAACGTACTGGAAAAAAAGAGTTTATGCACAAATTTGGGTTTATTCTGGTGATTCCTTCAAAGAATTGCCTTACACCTGAATTGTTTATTGTTTTACTGTTACCCTCTGGCATTTATTAGTAAAAATGAGATTACCGAATCGGTGTTTAAACCCTTATTTTTAAAATTTTTTTAAACCCTGTTTTTTTACGTACAGATACTCTTTGCTGGTCTACTCTTCACAGAACCCCATGCTGGTGTGTGTTAATACCAGTCCAAGGAGAAAAGACCGGCAATGGACTCAGAGAAGCACTTGTTGCTGCTCATCAATGTGAACAAGGCTATAAGGCCATTTCCAAACTATCTGATAGCCACCATTCTCTGGTAAGAAGGATTATTTACAAATAGAGACCACTGAAGACAGATGCTGGTCTTTTCAGGAGTGTGTGTCCAGCAAGTTCACCCCAAGGTCAGAAAAGTCACCAAGAACCCAGCATTTAGGAATCTTCAGGCCTTGGCTAACATGGTAAATGTTAAAGTGCACGACTCTATTTTCACAAAAACACCAAACATGTATAGCTTCCGTAGAATGGCAGCCAGGAGAACAGGGTCTTCTTCTCTCCAAAAACAACGTGGTGGCACAGCTTAAGTTTGCAAAGTGTCACAACAGAGGAGGAGATTCCCGGACAACGCGGCAATGATGCAAATCCACATCCACCTGCAAATCCACACCTGAACAGCTGAAAAAGAGGAGAATCGAGGTGTTGGAGGCCAAGTCAGAGCCCAGACCTCAACCCCACTGAGATGCTGTGACATTGTCCCTCAGAGGGCTGTGTTTAAAGAACTGCCCTCAAACATCAATAAACAAAAGAAATATTGTGAAATAAGCTACAATTCCTCCAAAAGAATGAAAGACTGACATAGTCCAACAGAATAGTATAATTCTGAGTTACTGAAGGTGGTTCTACAACCTACTGAACTATGAGATGTATTCAGTTTTTTCACACATGGCTTGTAAGTGTTGGCTTATTTTTTGTTCATTAATAATGACATGATGCCACCTGTTATATATTTGTCATCTGAGATTTTAGAACAAGCAAAGTACCAGATGTTTTTTTTTCATGACCTGATGTATAAAATATACAAACAGACCCCCCCCTCCCCGCCCCCATCACAAAACTACAATTAACATAACGGAGACTCAACAAAACACGTTTTATTTCACATTTCAGAGTGTATCTTTCTATGTGTATTTGTTGTACTGATTGTTGCTGCTGTATAAGTAATAAGTTTATATAAAACAGTCTTTGAGAAAACAGAAGTCCCAGCTTCCCGTCAGGGCTGGAACCTCATAGAAATAAAAGCCGCTTTACGGAAACTCTCCCGGTCTCCTCAGTGTCTCCATCCGAGCCCAAACGTGAGCACTGTTGGTCGTTTGAAATTTGGGGGATTTGCCTCTTGAATAAGGTAAAATAAAATAAAATAATTCATTAAATGATGAATTGCCGGTGACGTCACATCGTCGCGTGACCCTTCGCAACAGCGTGAGCTGCGGACCGGGTGTTTTTAGAAGTAAGATTTTGTTTGGCAGTTTGATCTTGGATTAACTGGATAAGATCTTAAGACGGAGGAGAAGAACCGAGAACACTGTCACTTCCCCGGCGCTCAAGCGGAAAAATATCAGACACTGCAGTAGCACCACAGGGGGGCGCTACACCGCTACTCAAAAAGAAGCCTTTTCAGGCAGTAAGACCTTTCACTGCTATGACTTCTTTTCTGTGGTGAAAACGTAATTTATTATTTCTTCAAAGAGATTTGCTTTTACTACGTAACAGGTTCTAGTTTCTCTATCGGGCCAAATACCCTCTGTAATTCTGGTGAAGACAGAGGGGGGATTTGAACCCAGATCCTTTCACAGCAGCTCTACTGACTGGTCTGTAAGTGTCTTTTAAATGAGAATTAATGAATGAATTATGTTATTGTGTTTATATGTTATATTCTAATGTACTGAACGTATCCTGAGCGCAAACAGGGAATTTCTGAATAAAAACAACCGGGAAGAATTATTTGAATCATTCAGTGTAATACTGCTGCCTGTTACAGTGAACGTTGGCTGTTACATCTTGTCTCACAAATACTCCTTTGGGGAAGTAGAGGTCTTGATCTCACACTCTGGTTCATGTTGTGCCAGCAGCACAGTGGATAGAACCATCACTATAACTAGGCAAACAAAGGTCACCATCCCTCCCAACACACAGATCACGGCCAAAATGATGGTCAGTAAGGATGACAGCTTCTCTCTGCCCTTTGTGGCCACCATTAAGAAGACCAAGAGCGATAGAGAAGAAGCGATGCTTACTGAATAGGGCACTTGGAAGGGTCTAGTCTATGGAGACTTGGCTCTTGTGCTTGAAAAAAAGAAACTGCCCAAACTCTGAGTGGAAACTGCAGAAAGTTTCAATACAGTAAAAATGAACGAAACAGCAGATTAGTAACGCGATGTAACAACACGTCAAGTAACACGATAACTTAGATAAAATCCAAACTGCTGCTGTTCTCTTGAGCGGGAGAGTAAAAAAACACTGCGAGTAGATAGAAGCTGCAACTGCTTTAATTTAAAAGCCTTACATAGTTAGTCGCTTTGGAAAAACTCTGCTAAGACTCGTGAAAAGATGTCCATGATGGTGTGTTGGAAAATTCAAACTGAAGATAATTTTGTTTTGCCTGAACCCATAACTGATAGCATTCACGCTGAATAATCTTGACTTTAGCATGTATTTTCTTGTCTTATTTGAACCAATACAGTCAGATTTCTGCAACAGTCATGTTTCCTTCATGCTGAAATAAATGAATGCAAAACTGGCGACTTTGTCGTGACGTCACGATCTGTGTTATACAAACACGTCACTCAAAGTGCTGACAGGTAGCGATTCCAGGAAGGGGCTGTGTTAAGATTATCAGGGATGGAGTAGGTGGATAACAAGGTAGGAAAAGGTGAACAACTGTGTAAAAAATAACTACACCTCAGTATAGCTGATGGCAGTAAAAAAACCACATTGTCCATTTACTCAGCAGCTTCTCATTATTCTCACAACCCCTTATTTTCTGAAACGGTCTACTGATCATGAAAATGGAAGTATTGTGAATAATTCCTTAATATTTCGGAACAACAGTTCTAATAATGTAATGAACAGTGTCATAAAGTGCTTGTTTAGTCCCATTATGAGCAGCCAAGATACTGGGGAAGCCACCTGAGGACGGCAGACAGCACGAGCGATCATGCTGACTTTGATATTTCAGCTGCGGAATCCAACGAAAACAACAGGAAGCCGAGAAGCGGAGGGTCGCTGGAGACTTACGAGGGGAGGGATTGCGTTACTTCTTCTCACCTGTGGTCCTGTTATCCGAATCTAATTCGTTCCTGACAGTGGGCCGGATAAATAACTTTTCAGATAGATAGATAGGGAACTTATATTCCATTATTTTAAATGGCAAAAATAGTAATACAAACTGGTTGTACTGGTGTCAGAGTGATCATTCCTAAGTGTGCAGTTCAGATACAGCAACTTCTTTTCAAACATTTGTTGATGTTTCCAACTCTTTTTGTTGCATTTTTTACCACAGTATAGTATATTATCCGTCCCATTATTAAAGAATTTAGTACTACATTCTTTACCATTTCTTTTTAAAAAGTACATATGCTATTGCAGCACCAGCCAGACCACAGAGGGAAAAATCACGTGGAAAATGCAGGTGTGAATAAAGAAGGGCTACAATTTATTTGGGCTGCCCCTCTAATGTAGTCTCTCTCTCTCTCTGCTGGAGGGGAACAGAAGAAAGAGGATCAGTGATAAGTGTCAGATGTGCATCATGCTCTGGTTCTCACCTCCCCATCTCCCTTCCTCCTGCAGCGATGAGGTTTTACAGTTTTGTAACGTTTTTGAAATACCTCAGTATTGTGCTGTACGACAGTGAGCTGTAGCGAGCGCATGTAACCTGATCAGTTATTTTGCCGGTAACCCGCCGGGTGCGTGGACGGCCCATCGTCCGTCAACGGCGCACCTAGTCCGAGGTGGAGGTGGCGCTATGGGGGGGTACAGCGACGGTCGCGGGAAGAAGTTTTCTGCTCCTGACAACAACTACCACTGTGTGAGACGCGAGAAGATGGTTGCTGGCTGTACGTCGACCGGTTGCTGCCATCGTGTTGTAGCACACAGTATCGTACAGCGTTCACCTCACGCAATCATTACGCTACGATGCTACACTTGCGCATGGTGCTGGTGCACACGTTTTCATGCTTTTCCATAACATTTTCACTGTATTTTTCATCTACAGTGTAAGTTATAAGCACTCGATCATATTGTAGTTCTGTATATGTTTTTGTACAGCTGTACCGTACATTACAAGATGTTTGTCTATACATGTTTTAACTGTCTCTAAGATGCTCATTTGCTTACAAGAATTCCTGGAAATCATTAAACGTATTTTGACAACTTTAGTCCATTTCATTTTTAAAATTATTATTACTATTATCATTTATTTATTATTATTGACCGCAGTAAGTGTGAGTCTGTTGTTTGTTTTAACTCGAGGGCAGATGTGTAATGTGGTCCCAGCCCGTCCCATAAACCCCAACCAATTTCCCCAAATGGCCTTGAACACTCTTAAACACCCACATCACAGTCCAACAGGCATTTCTGACCAATCATTAAACACCCAGTGACCTCGCTTGTCCCCGCAGCCCACTCCTGTTACCTTTCCGGGCTGTTTGGCCGCCCTCAGAAATCCCCAGAAAGTTTCACTCCAAAAACTCCAGGGCTGGAGACGGCGCCCCGGCATAATTCCCACTTTTAATTTGTTCACCAGAAGGTGAGTGATGAAAAGAAGCAGGGATCCACTGGAAGAGTGGGCTGCATTGATTGCGGATGACTTCATTACTGTCCGTTCTCCGTCGAAAGTTTGCATAATATCAATTAACACTCCCAAAACGGCCGACAGACACTTCACTGAAATTGCCTTCACTTGCAAAATGTTCCCCTTTCTTAAGGAAATGCTTTCATATTCCTAGCACTCAACTTCCTCACGCTTGGACTGACACACAACTTAAGCATTTTTGCTAGTGCGTGCAGACTTACGCGTGAATACAAAACTCAGTCAGAGCCGCGTCGAAGCCGAAAGACGTGCTTTTTGCAGGCGGTAAATAACGCTCACAATTCAACGTGTATTTTGCTTGAAAAATCTCCCAATATTTAATGTGGTGAAGGGGAAACTCCCATAAATGCACGATGTAGTGTGACTGTCACTAGAAGTCACCTTGGGCTAAATGTTGTCTGTCAAATACTACATAGTCATGAGTGTACGCAGCTTTGGAGAAAAGCTAAAGGAATCCAAACGTAAATGACTTAATGCGCTCAGCTGTGAGGACACATAAAAGTCCAAATTCAACCAGCACATTGACCAGGAGGGCAGACATCCAAGCTGTCATGTAAATCCAGTTGACTGACAGATAACAACTGAGGCTCCATAGAAAGAAGCTATTATTTTTGCTGATGCATGTGGTTTATGTGGCAGTTTCTACAGACCTTGTCCAGGTCTTTCCTGAAAAGTGGCTTCACCCAAAATCTTTAATGGCACACATGTACGTACACGTACACACACACACAAACACACACACACGATAGATGTTAGTAGTGGCGGTTAGTGGTGGTACAGGATTCAGAAAACAGAACTGCCTTCTTAGAACCGATACATTCCTATTATTTTTACCATTTTCCTGGTATTTCTTGATTTCTCTCTCTCTCATACACACGTATGTACGCACATTATATACGTATACTGTACACACATATCTGTGTGTTTATTTGTATATTTGTTCTTATCTATCTTTCATATAAATTCTTATATTTATCCACGTCATTTTGTGCTCTCCTGTATAGCTGCTGTACCTAGAGTATAAGCACGTTGGACAATAAACGATTTTTCATTCTTCATTACTAGTAAGAGGTGAGATTGTGTTTATATTGTAGATTTGTGCCTCAATCCTGCGTTGAGATGTTATGTTTAATACAGGCATGATGGTAGTACGACTGTGACAATGTATAAGAACGGTTGTGCATCTCGTGCGTTTTG
Organism: Arapaima gigas; assembly: GCA_900497675.1. Classification (NCBI taxonomy): domain Eukaryota; kingdom Metazoa; phylum Chordata; class Actinopteri; order Osteoglossiformes; family Osteoglossidae; genus Arapaima; species Arapaima gigas. Next base: position 2,107 of record UFQX01000322.1, on the reverse strand, counting down.
TAGCTTTATTTGCTTTAATAAAGTCAAAGTAATGACTCAGGGTTTTTCCTTTTATTTTCACATTGAGCGTGTGAACTAACTGGCCCCTTTCGCCGTTGGTTATATCGGAACAGTGCTACCTTGTTTATGGAATTTCCTGTCATAGGACTATCGGGGGCGATGTCGAAATCGAGTTCGGAAATTTCCAGTTGCCCCAGATGTTCCAAATCTTTGGATAAATGTGTGAACTAAACAGCAAATGAACGATATAACTCTTAAATGGATTCATTCGAAGGGAATAAACTGTTAAATCCTTGTTCCTTCTCTTGTGCCCTGAATCACTGAGGAGCCTTTCTGCTTCCTTCATTCCCTCTGCCAGGTCTCTTCAAATTCCTCACATCAGCTTCCTCAAATGCCTGTTGTTTTAACTAGATTTGCTGCTTTTACTTTACACAGCTATCCATCATTACCTTGAGTTGGGTTGACGGGGGCACTCAGCATTCCAACTTCATCTCCATCCCCTGCACTGGCTCCACCTCTTCGTAGTCCACAGGTATATAAACAGGGATAGGTCAGTCCACCTGTACCGCGACCTTCAAATCAGATCCACATTCTTCACTGCAAAAGAGTACAGTTCTCTGCTGTAAGTATCACAGCATATAAAATATGTCTTTCTAAGAGGTATAAATAGTGACTCTACATACTGTGATCTGACATATTTCCTGCTGTACTTCACCTGCCTTTGTCAAGGTGTCTGGGAATCATTCCCAGGTGTTTCCTTGTGGGCATTTGGCTTTTTAATGATTATTTTTATTCTGTAATGTGGAATCAGAAGTATGAGCTGCTAAGAATACCGACACAATGTTCCTCTGAACATTTGCAATTTTATCACAGAACCGAATATTGCCATTGGGTGCACTGCATGCTGGGTATGCGCTTCTAAAATGAAACCTGTTTTGCAGTGTGAAAGAAGCCAGGATATTTCCCACGGTAAAAAATGGTAAGTTACTGTTCCTTTTTCCAGCTCTGTACATATCAGTCATTTCACAGTTTTAACACAAATCATAAAATACACAGTACAGACTATGCAGGAAAAATGCATTTTGTGGGGTCCACCCATCGGATCTTTTAGAACCGTAGGCATTTAGCAGATTTCAGTGGAAAATTTCAGCACGTTTTTAAAAATCTGACATATAAAACAAATGAATAACATGAATACTGACTTAGCGAGAGGGCTGGTGATGTTTGACAGACACCAAAAGCTGGACGTCAGGATACAGGTGCTCTGCACTCATTTAGTAACACAAGCTGGTAGCTGCGTTTGTTCTCTTGTTAAAAAAGTCTGACTGGTTTGACCTGCTGATACATCTGGTCTAAATTTCTAGTTTCCTGGAGGTGGCTTCTGTTTTACTGTACAACTTTTTCTACTGGACTTTAAAAACTGCCTCTGATTTACTTTGGAGGCCAAGGTTCAGTCCATTTAAGTGACTGAAAATGTCAGCAAAACAATGTTGTTTTAATGATTAATTTATGTTTTTTTTATTACTCAAATGTTTACAACCCTTTTATAGTTAAGTCACTTCACAGCTGACCCCCCCCCACCCCCCCCCAGTTGCACCACAGCCCACAGGTTGAGAACCACTGTTGCAGCCAATGATTTTTCAAATGAGTTTCCTGAGTTTCACTCAGAATTCGGGAATCTGAAAGCACCTTAAGCAGGATTTAACCCAGTGTGTGACAGAATCAGGAAAGATGGAAGACTTGATATCTCTTGTTCACTTATCAGATGTTTTCTATTTTGATTCTGTAGGCTATTGTCCCCACTTTTGGTCCGCTTGCACCGTACATTGGTGCACCAGAAGGCGTGGCCTTGATCGACGACAGAAAAAAATTCTGGAGCTCTGTTGATCGTAGGGGCATTTATTTTATTGAGCCTATTAAGGAGACAAAAGACAAATTCTGCAAGTTTCTAGTGGAGCAGAAGGGGGAGAGGAAAGTTTTAATGAAAGACTTTCGGGGGATGTATCTCAGCCGTATCCACAGAGAAGGAATTCAATACATTGAGCCAGCTAAGCGCGAGCCAGATATTTGCTGTGAGTTTGAGGTTTTCACAAAAGATGGGAAGGTC